>QVNZ01022415.1:0-15681 GCA_014825645.1 Pseudomyrmex dendroicus | reverse complement strand
ATAAGTGCATTGTGATGTATTTATAAATAGCAAATATGTGGTCTTTCGCGCTTCTTAAAACAAAGAAATTATACGCGCTTCTTAAAAAAAAAAAAAAAAAATTATACGTACCGCATGCACGTTCAGTCGATAAACACGTTACAGTTCCACGCTGTGATTACCAGATGACGCTGATTGTATTCCCATTCCGCAATATCGAATATATACGCAGAACGCCTCAAATGCAAATTGAATACTTGCAGTTACGTTAACTTGCGCAAATGTAATTAACGGAAATTATTAAAAGTTTCATTTCAATAAAATTCTCGATTATATTAAAGCGGAAAAACATACGGACAAACACTGTCACAAAAATTGATATTGTACGAGATAATTAAAAAAAAATTATACAGTAATTTTAAAATAATGTACATTTAATATATAGATACATTATATATTTTAATATTATTTTATATTGTATATATATATATATATTAATTTAGAAAGCACAATTATAATCGTAACATTCTCCAGTCTTGTAGATATTATTTTTATCATATTATTTTTATCTCTGCTCTCTTTTTCTCTCGACTTTTATAACAAAAAACTTTTGAGAGATATTTTTAAAATTTATATGTATCATTACACGAACAGCGTTCCGTTTACTAAATAGCTCGGAGAGGATTGTTTTATTTTCATTAAATTCTGTAATTGTGATTGTTCCATTACAGCATTCGGCGCGACGACGACAGTGTCGTCGTCGGTGTTAAAAGGTTCTAAATCTCTTCGTGCCGTCAAGCTCATCGCGCCAAAACTATTTAGTCTTGCGACAAGGAAATTGCGATAGAAACAGTTCTAAGCTCTTTCGCGGCAAGACGAGATCTGCATGACGCGCATACGAAACGTGCAAGTTGTAACACACACACACAAACGTAATATATACCGATGAGGACACGTACGCGGCGGTTCTCACGGGAAACCGATGTTGACATGTCGCATATCGAGTTTTCCTTCTTCGTATATACGTATCTACATGCACGTGTCCTGCAAAATGCGGAATGCGCGAAACAATCGAAGTACATATCCGAAAAAGAGTTGCTTTGTCGCTGACAAAATTTGTACTAATATTGACACGCTACGGAACATAAGACCGGTTTATTTCCTCTCTACTGAAATCTGTGGGATTTCTCTCTTTCTCTCTCTCTTTTAGATGTCGTTTCTCGTCGCCGCTTCTCCCGAGAACGCGCTACAAGGAATATGAAATTTCACCGGTGGCGGCTCACCGTGACGAGTGTATTCTCGTGCGCGAGAGCAGCTGAATGTATGCGTATATACATATTCGTACAAAACGGATTAAATAATTGCACTTGCCGTATATTTTGTATAACGCGTTTGCTTGCACTCGCCCGGGATTTTATACTCGTTCGCGCTCTGTGCTAAATTACGCCCTCTCGCGTAAAAACATGTTATGTTTAATTATCCTTAATTTTACTTTTACTATGTAATTGCGAAAAAAATGTACGCGGCGAATGTGCAAATACATTACGTGCGCAAAATAATTTCGATCCGACAATATTTCCGAACTCGAAGAAAATTATTTTCCACAGGATAGATAAATTTCCCTCTAGGAAATTCTTACAATACACCGGAGGTGGTTTATTCTCCCTTTATAAAGGAAGGGGCTTTGTTATTTCTGTTATTTATTATTCACGTTTCCGTTGCTAAAATTGTGTCACTGTATTACGACAAAATATTTTACAGCTTGTCACAACACACGTGTGTTCCCTTTTTACGAAGTGCCGTACTTTTGGAAGATTTTTCTCGGATTGCCGATATAGGCGATCGCGCGACGCGCGTTTTATGAGTTTCCCACCTGTCACAGCCGCAATTCCATGCATCGGATCCATGCGCGAATATCGGTGCTAACCTCATAAACGCGATGGCACGCGCGACGCCGCCAATAAATTTGTTAACGATTATATACAAGTCTCAAGTGGCATCTTTTTAATTGAAGCAAACAAGTTTCGCGGGAAATCCGATTGTAAACCATCTTTAATACATTTGCTATGCAAACCGAGAACATCTAATACACAAAATTTCCAAATTAATTTATAACCCTGCACCCGATTCTCAGTCGCCACTTGATTCGACAAAATTAGGCTTATTTATTAATTAAATTATTATTCAAGCTTGATATTCAATAATAAGTCTTGCGTATGTGATGGAAAAATACATAATATGAAAAAATGCTTAAAACAAAATAGTTTTTTTCCGTTAATTTACGTACGGTTTGTTTTTATGTCAGTTGTAAAAAATGTCATCAACTCTTTAGCAAAAAAGCTTCGAGAGCAAAGAGTTAATTTGATGTAAAATGTGCGCGCGCGCGCGCGCGCGCACACACACACACACACACACACACACACATACACACACGTCTTGGTGCTTTATTATTATTATTATTATTGGCTTACGTTTGTACGTCACTCTCGTTCGTTTGCTCGTTTAAATTAATTTCGACAAAATTTTTCAACCAGTTTCCTCTCTGCACGCTCGTGAAAACGACACTCAAGACGAGGCAACAATTCCGCGGCATTTGCCGCAAACGTTTGTGCTCGCGATTACGCGAGTTACATGCCGCTCCGCGTTTCGAGCTTTGAGAGTTTATAAAGCGTGGAAAAGAGAGAGAGAGGAGAGAGAGGAGAGAGAGAGAGAGAGAGAGAGAGAGAGAGAGATAACGTGCTCGGGGGAGATGCATATTGCAAACATTTTCGCAAACGTCATAAGGCAAAGGACACCTCTAAATGCCGCGCGCGCGCACGCTACAAAGTCAAATGCGCTGCAGTAAGCCTCTCTGGTTTCCGCTTACTTATTGTTAATTCAGACTCCCTTGGTTCTCTCTCTCTCTCTCTCTCTCTCTCTCTCTCCCTTTGCTTAACGCCCGTGTTTGATCACCTTTGGTGAACCGAGAAAAGCCGTTGTCGTCGGCGGAATGCAACACCGCGACTAACAATATCCGATTGTGTGTGTCAAAACCGTCGATGTAGTACGTATACTCTCAGCTGCTCGAAGTGTTTGCGCTATTGATGTCGCACAAAAGTTTGACAAACATCAAGTCGAGAAATAAGCACATTCGATATTAGCCGCGCGAAATTTTGTTCCAAGATAATGATATAATAATAATAATAATGATGAATAAAAAAATAATGATGAATAAATAATAATGAATAAATTGATACCGCGTATATTAAATACTGTCGTTAATTGCTTCATCTAATCAACTGTTATTATTAATTTACTATAACCTTTCACGGACAGACATGGTTCTTCCGCAGATCCACTCAAAAATTGCGCGTCGGCGTTTCTAGTAAACATTAGTTTTTTTTACGCTTATATCTTTGAAGCTACTAGAGATTTTTTCAATTTGTTTTTTTATCGACGCAGAATCGTTCAAACTTTCAATCAAAATAATAAAAAAAAAAAAAATGAAAAAATATTTTTGCGCAGATATTTGATTTTAAAGTCTCACAACCTAGTCTGATTTGTAGGTCATTTTTGAAGTCTGTCCGCGAAAGACCAATGTAATGTTACGTCCTGTGGACTGCACTTCCTTTTCGCGACACGTCGAAAGGAAGATTTCGATATCTCAAAAATGCAGCCGCGCGATACTCGAAACATCCACAAACGGATCGAGGCTTAAATTTTATATAGTACCTTTTCTTTTTTTTTTTTAGGAAAAAATGCGTTTTTTCTAAGGAACAAGAGACGATGATTTTCCGAACAGGAAAAACTGCATCTAGGTGATATGAAATCTGGAAACCCGAAGGAGAACGGAAAAATCGGATAACGAAAATTGCAAGAATTCGATTGGTCTATTTCCCGAATCTTTCGATTAAAAGGAAAAATGGACTCGGCAAACGTTTTTTTACATTACGTGCGTGTCGAATTGCAAAAGCTAACAATAACTATCGTCGCTGTGCGCGCCGAGTTCCCAGTGTTCCTACAGAGTTATTCTGCGAAAAAATGCAGGTAACACGAACAAAATGGAGCGAGCCGAAAACTAATCCGAGCCGAGCAAAAACTACATCAATCAGTTGATGCCGCTACCAACTCTCCAAATCGCACTATCGTCAGGGATTGACCAAGACGCCGAAAAGTAAATGTCATCCCATTCAATCAGATCTTTTCCTAATGCCTCACGCTGCGTTGGGGATTGTACTCAATAAATACGTAACTGTTGGATGGGTCCCTCGAATAAGTAGCTTTACATCCATGGCCGAATATCCAAATTGCGGACGGCTCATAAGAACCGCTTGGTCACAATGCTTGCTGACCATATTCAAATACACACACACACACACATATATATATATTCTTTCAATCACACAATTATCGTATAACAGACGACTAGTAAAGTCGACTAATGACCTTCAGTTCAGCCGTTCTAGCTTATAAAAAATATACACTAATTTATCTTACACACAAAACAAAAAATACACACACATATTGTATATATCGTTTATATGAAATCGCGGACGACGTTTGAGAATCGGCTGGCGATTTCTTTAAAAATCTTTATTTATTTATTTATTTATTTTTTTATCATAATTCAGGTTAAAACCAACCTCTTTATAAATTCTATTCACGGAAAAGAAAAGATTTGCTAGAATAGCAAGAAACCAGTTACTATATGGCAGCAAGAAAAATTTGTTCAGTCTAGTGAGATTTTTGTTTCGCCAACAAAAAAAACGTTTTGTCGTGCTAATTAAAATGCTTTGTTGTTGAAAACAAAATGTAGTAGACACAACAAATTATTCTTGCTAGCCGTGTAATAGCAAAACTTTTTTTCCGTGTAGATAATAAATAAGCTTTTGCAAACTTTAAGTAAACAAAAAAACGATGGAAATTCCGAGACGTGCTCCGAAAATATCACTGGAAAACAGACAAGCGCGCTGGCTGTGAGGCCATCTCAAACCGACAAAGAGACCATCCCACCACCTCTCTTCGCCGCAATCTGTTAATAATAGTAATACCTCTCTTTTGACAGAAATAATGTAAATAAATAAATAATAATATAATATAAATAAGAATTATAATAGTATTTATAACAACGACACTAATCCAGACAATAACTATGATCCGAGCAAAAGTAATCGCAACAACGATTGTAACAAAACCATCTCTCATCAACACATACACACACACAGCACACACAGCACACACACACACCGCGCGCGCACGGTAATCGCAAGAATCTCGATAATTCAGTAGATACCACTATCGACCATAAGATTACACAGCGAATCCAGTTCTCCCCCTCCTCGTTCCCCTTCTCCTCCCTTCTCAGAGTCATCCTATTCCCTCGTTCGACCTGAGGAAAATCTCCATTCCGCACCAATCCCTCCACCGCAAAATCGCGCTCCTCCTTCATCCCCTCTCCCATCTTCCCAAGCATAGAATTCTATGAAGAAGCACCTGATCCTTTTCGTCCCCGTCTTACCCAATTACATTATGTCACTCTTGCCGCAACTTTTTTTCGGTCGCTAATCTATCGCGCTCCTACACTTATTCCCCATTTTTCTTCTGACGACCGTCAAATTCCCTTGCGTATCAGAACGTCGATCAGTTTCATTCTTTTATCGCCAGTGTTATATTCCCAGTACTCTAACAATCCGCGAAATAATTGAATCAAATCTTGACTGAGGTCGCTATAACACTCACACGCCCACATGTTCTGCAAATCAATCCTAACGAATTTCGCAAAAAAATTATTACTTCTGTTAGTAATAAAAAATGTTAAACACATGTGTATTACAACCGCAATTTAAATAAAATTATTTCTTGCCGATCTCAACCACAATCCCGCTCCCCAAAGATCGCACAGTCCCATCTCGGGTCATTGAAATTCGTATTTCAAACCTGAAACTGTGACATGTGAGCGACAGTCCATAAAAGCGACGGTACAAAAGCGGTAAAACGTTGATTCGTCCGCTTGATTCTGGACCCGACATAATCTCGATTCTCTCACACATACACACACACACACACACACACGTCCGATCCTTTTAAGTGTGTTGCGAGCGATAAAGAAAAATTCGCTGTTATCATCCATTCGTGCCCGACCGCCTCCAAGGGCCAGAACATAACATAAATATGTAATTATTTCTTTATTCTGATACATGCGTGGGATCAGCCTCGTGAGATTTCCAATTATTTCCGAGTCAGAAAAAATGGCCAAAAAGAAATTGTGTCGAGAAAGAATGAAGTCATAGGTGCCGCAAATAACTTCGGCAAGCTGTCGCACAACAAACTCCACGTGCGATAATGAGACGAGTCGTGTCCATCAATCGCTCCTCGTAATTTCGCGAAATAACCGAATGAAAACTGTGGATGTGTATCTCGACTCTCTCATTTGCAAAAAAGCGCCCTGCGTGTCGAGTTTCTCCGCGAGCTCCGTCGCGGACAAAAAACGAAATTGCCGCGTGTCTCGCGCCGAACGGCCGTCCGTCGTTCGCAGTCGGATATGTACACACTCTCGGTTCGGGAAACGGCGAAGAGACTGACAGCGGGGTTACACGCGGCAATTTGAATTGCATCAGAGCGTGACGCTATACGTAAAATACATCGCCCCGCCGCCGCGCCGCGCCGCACAAATACCGCTTTCTATATTCCGTGCATTTATATTGCTGATCTTCTTAACTGGATTTCGCGCACGTGTTCCGCCTCCCATGAGGTTTTTTTTTTTTTTTTTTTTTTTTTTTTTTTTTTTTTTTAGCCAACTTCACGCTCTCCCTCGTCGTTTAGTCGAACGAATTTCGAGCTTCATCGATCTCGACCGCAGACGCGCGTTTCGCGCGGAAGAGTATCTCGAACCTATAATACGAGGGAGAAGAATTCTTGCGAGAAGAAAAAGAAGCTACGGTTAAATTGGGGAGGGGAAAAAAAACGTTGGCACGTGTATTACACGAATAAAAAATTTTGTTTGCACGCTACTTTTCATGTCTGAGATAATAACAATCAGCGCGTTAGAAACGAGTCCGAAAAAAACAAAAGCTGAAAAAATATCTCTTAAAGCTTGTTGAATTCTTGCTTTCATAATTCTTCGCGGACTTGATAAAAGAGCAAATGTAATTTATGGTCGGAAAAGTGTTTTTACTGTACATTTAAAATGCGTGCGTGTGTGCGCGCGCGCTTGCGGGTTTTACACGACTAAAATAAAATTTAAAATACATGTTGATACCGGTTACGAAGATAATTATCTATAACAACACACCGCGCGTCCGGTTTAACAAACGGAAATATTATTCTTGCATAAAATATTATACGGGTTTCCAATTTCTCGAGGGAGCGCAAATATAACGTTGCCTCGGCAACGCGGAAGGCTTTCTGAAAAAAGCCTCTTCCTGTAAAGCAGCGCAACGTGCATATTTCACCCGCGCGCGCGTGCGAGCAAATAAAAATTCTGCCAACAATATAACGGACGACTATAAAAGATTTTAAAATAGAAGCGCGCGCGCGCGCGGGAGACTTGATGTCGCGGAATTTCGCGTTATATCGTCCCAACATTGAAATACCACTTCTGCTGCATTTTCCACGCAATAAATCTTCCCTCAATAGCGATATAATAACAATCGTACAACAACTGAACGGAATTTCGTGACGTTTTAACAACGAAATTTCATTCTTGTATTTTCATATAGTTAGCTGGTCGTTTAGCGCGCGTTTTTTTCCGCTGAATAGTTTTAGTGTCGTCCGAATGTAGAAGAGAAGTAACGTTATAGTACGTAATATTACGTACAAAAATTTATTTGTATAATTAAAGTTATTTATATTTTACATTTAATTTCACGAAGCAATTACAAACATACTGCATCGACGAGATTTATTGTCGCTTCTCGCGAATATATCGCGAAATTATGAAACACAAAAAAGATATACCAAAGTTTAATTGTTTCAGAATTATCTCAAGAAAACCGTGTACACGGTTTTTAATTATTAAAAACCGCGTGTAGTGTGTGCTTGTAAAAAAATTCAATTCTCCGTTAAATCTGTGCGCGGCTTTTATATTCGTGAATATACGCGCACAATTTAAAACCACGCATAGAAATAACGCAATTAAAAATGTACTCTTTGTTCCACGGGAAATATACGCGTGTGCACGGCGAGGATCTTTTCTCGTCGTTAAAACAAACGCGGTCGCAAAAATAAAATCGCGCGTCGAGTTATTTATGAGATTTTAGCGTATAAATGGTAATATAACCGCGCGCGCATACACGACCGCATCATCGCGGAATGCACATTTCCGGCGTTTCCGCGTCGCGAGAAAACCACCTGTTTCATTTTTCTCGACGAAAGTGCGCGAGGAGGACAAAACTCCAGAATAGATCAAACTCCCGTGTGAAAAAAAAAAAAAATAAATTGCGCGAACAGTCTCGTGTGCGCTGCTAATTGTCACCCGAGTTTTTTTCTCGTTCTAAAACTCATAAAAAATAAAAAAATAAAAACAGAGCGGATCGGAGGAAGTTTTGTGTTTGCGCAACGCAAAAACCCAAGAATTCTCGCGGTTTTCGAAACGTCTCGATTAAAATTTATTCCGAATTAAAAATTAGCGAAAATTACGCTCCGGCCAAAATAATTGTTTACTTGCATCAACTGTCTAGATATTATCCTCATTTATTCGCTTTCTTTAGCACGATAGTATTTACCCAGTTTCTGCATTAAACCAACGGTTTTCGGGAGGATAATGAATCTCGGAGCTGGAAAATGTCGAGACGCGTTATTATCGTCGTCCTACAAAAGGATAATGCTCGTCGTCTCATCTGGGGACACGACTCGCTCGACGAACAGGTGCTGAAAGCGGGTATATCCGACTAAGTAAACACGTCGTGCGCGCGCGCTAGCAGCGGTGATCAATTACGTGATTATAAATCAGAATCTCTCGGTTTCCTCGAGCGCGGCAAAAAGGAGGGAAAGGCTTTTCGATATCAGCTTGGCTCCAGACATCCTGGCGCCGTATAAAAGACCTTCTCCTCGAGCGTCCGATTCAAGATATGTATACTAGCTCGAAGATGTAGAACGACGATCTATTTCGGACATCATATATCCGATATGTGTTTAGCATGAAGTAAAACACGAGGGAGAACATTATATTGCGCGGAATTGTGTTTCTGAGGCAACGACGTCTCAATAGCGACATTCTTGGAAATGTGTGTTTGCTCGCATGTTTTGGCGTTGTTGTAAATAAAATGTCACTTGGAAAAAAAATTTCGACAATTTTCAGACTATTCTACATAATAAAATAAATAATTCAAAATAAAACTTTGCTTTTTTCATAAATATATAGGATAGGAAAAACTGAGAGCACGAAAAAAAAAAAAAAAAAAAAAAAAAAAAAAAAAAAAAAAAAAAAAAAAAAAATGCACACAATGTTATGTACAATATTGCATACAATAATTTCTCACTTTTTTTAGCTTTAAAAAGAAATATTAATGTTATATATTTGTATATTAATTTTACATAATCTTTGTACAAAAAAGTTATTTAGACACGACCGTGCAAATTTGCCATATTCAGGTTGATGTCACATGTTTTTACATAAAGGAATTATAAAGTAAATAATTTCTCTGTTTTTATAAAAAAGTAAATTTTTATAAAAGTAAATTTTTGTTTTTATAAAGTAAATAATTTCTGATTTTGTTTTATTATAGTTAGTGAAAAATTATATATGCATTATAAGTTATAACTATTATATATCAAGTATAATTATTTATAAAAAAACATTAACAATCTATTTATAAAACATTTATTTATAGAAAATTAATTTTTATAAATAAACGCTTACATTTAAGTGTTTGAAAACAGATGATACTTTAATTTAAATAAAAATACAATGACTTGTAAAATATATTGTACTTGTTTGAGGGTAACGCGCAGAACAGCAATTACCTTCATGGTGTGACAATTAATCTCATCTCATTTGAGTCGATTTATGCCAAACGTTTATTTTTAATAAAAGATATTATATTTGTAAAGTATGTTGTAACAAGGGGGTTAAATAAATAAGGGGTTAAAGAAAAATGATCTGAAACCATCATAATTTTTATATCTAAGATGAAAATTTTGCAGAAATTTTTGTAAGATTACTAAAATAACTGAAAAATATATAAAGACAAGAAAAACCTCGCCATACCCAATTTTACACAAATATAAATATCATGTATCATGTTTTTCCTATTTTGTACACATGACTATCATGACAATAGCAATTTACATTATAAAAAAAAAATATTTTTCTGCAAGCAACTTATTGGCCATGTGACAACTAGCCTCGATATATTCTTTTTTTAGGTATGTTCTGTTTTATTTCTTTTTTTTTGCCACTGAAAATGACTTGAAACGCAGTCAAATATACATTTGCAGAGGAGAAAGATTTATTTTTTAAACAAGAACTATAGTTCACATATAAAATTGCGTCAGATTTTGAAAAATCTATATATTTATATATGAAAATTGCATTTTGTCTTTTTGAGTTTTTTTTTGTTGGATGACAAAGAAACTCAGAGTTACGACAGAGACTGCGAGACTGACTGAGTTACGGTTCTTCCTCCTTTTACCCTTCGCGATACCCATGGGTGAACGTGCCTTTAATCCACCGCTTTCCCAAGCTTTCCTTCTTGGCTACTGTTCTCCCGAGGTAATCCAATTTCCACGGGCACCGTGCGAGGGAAAAATTCATTAATCCGTTGGTTAGTAACTTGTCTTATCCGGAAAGAAAACAGAAATCTTTTTGCGAGTTAAATGCAAAAGTTTTCGATTTTTTATCACTTTTTTCCTCGGCGGTAATTCTTTTCAGATGGAATCTCGAAACTTTAAGAGAAAAAACCCATTATTCTCTTAAAAAAAGAAAAACAATATTAATTCTTCTTTTTCAATAGCTCGCGTTATTTATTTAAAGTTCGCGACACGATAGCTTGTAATTTTCAATACGCTGAATGAATCCCGTAACAATATCACTCTTTTCCCTTTTTCGCGTAGAAACTTTTATTCGCCAAATAACAAAACAAGTTTCATTTATCTTCTTTTTAAATTCCACTCGAATCGAAGTGTGTCAATGACGCGCGCGCTTTCGCCGGCATTATTTAAAAACTCCCTTTACACAAACTCGGGAGTTTGAAGAGCTTGAGAAAAAAGTTTTTTCTATTTTATTTACAATAGAATTCACATCACGTGAATGGGGTGGAAAGGGGGGTTTCTCACCACCCATCTATCTGCTAGAAGAAAACTTCGTAGGCGGTGTAGTGAGATCACCAGGCTCGTTTCAATAGCGTCTTCTGCGATAACAAGAACGCGGGAGAGAGGGAAACATAAGAGGAATTCCAAAGGGGCTATTGTGCGTTACTCGTGTATACGACATCATAAAGCTGCGCTGTTAACGTCGTCATAGCGCATTCCCTCTTAACGATCTCTCGGCATTAAGTTTTAAGAGTCCGTTAACGAGTCCTACTGTCGTTCTCTCGACAGCGGACGACACAAGCGCGCTGACACAGCCGCGGGTCCAAGAGTTCGTCCACTTTTTCTCCGACCAACGAAAGCCGTTCGCGAAAATTCTCTAATTAACTCGCTCAAAAGGACGCTTTTTTTTTTGCGCGCGCGCGCGGAATTATACGAGTATTCGCGACCGTCTCGCGCGAGAAAATTAGCGCGAGAGTATCAGAAAACGAGGAAAAATGAAAAGAGACCGTCAAATATTTTTCTCTCTGGAGAAAATTAATATCATTAAAAGGATAGGACGCGCGCGTTTGTTCCGTTACCGACCTTATTTTATCCTGTATCGTAATCCGACTGTCATCACACACCATTAACGAATCTCCGATGTTGTCATCAGAAGAAAATTGAATTTGGTGGAAATTCAGAATTTCGCGTGAAAAATTTATGTCAACGGAACGCGAACGCGTCTAACAACTGGCCGGAGTTCAAACGTATATCATTCGCAAAACTATCCACCTACATTCTTTTTTGGAAGACCACGGAAACTTTTTACTTGAATAAAACAGAGCGCGAGATTTTTCAACGAGAAAAGAGAAACATATTGACGGTGACACGATTTTTTTTTTTTTCTAGATCGAAATGCGGGCAAAGTGCTTATCCGCACATCGTGAAATCGCGCGCAGTGCAATGCGGCCAAAAGGGCAGGTTGCTGAAATCAAATGCATTTGGTCGCGATCCCGTTCGACCGATCATTTTCGATAATTAAATGTCAGGTCGTTTAGCGGGGAATCACAGAGGGAGAAAGAGAGAGAGAGAAAGAGAGAGAAAGAGAGAGAAAGAGAGAGAGAGAGAAATGACACGAACAAGCCGCTCTTCCGCCCGTTCGAAAGGCACTAAACGAGTCATGTACTATATTTCGAGAATCGATAGCTCCTGATCAAGTATCCGGAGCATTAAATCCTCTGCCTCGCGCACTGTGTTCCACCGGTATTATCTTAATATTTTCCTCTCTCGACCTTCCTTCGATATGTATTTTTCTTGCATTAGTAAAAAAAACAAATATAAAATATAATAGCGTAAAAAAGATATCAAAAAAAGCGAGAAAATGCATATTTGAGCCGTCTGTTTCGTGTGAAACAGACGTACCCATGTACATACATCGGTCTCGCGCGAGACAAAAAAAATTTATCGGTATGGCGAAATCTTTTCTCCTAAATTTCTTGCAAGTGGAAAGTCACGAGACGTAATAAAGGAAGAATAATCGCCGGATAACATCCGGACATGACTATATACGTACACACCATTCGTTCTTGCCGTGTCGCAACAACAACTCGACATTGCGAAGGATTTTACTCTCCTTTTCCTTTTTATTTGTGGGTCGGAAGAAGGTAAAGAGAAACAGAGAGAGAGAGAGAGAGAGAGAGAGATTAAAAGGACTGGGACTACGTCGGAGGAGTAAATCGGTGCTGCGAAAAAAAGTGCCGCTCTCCAGATGTTTGAAAATATTTATTTATTTATTTTTTTTCGTGATTACATGCATGTCACATCTACGCGTATATGCGTGTTGCAATTACACAAGTACTAATGCAATGGGTCATTACCAAGTGATGTTAATTGCGTCGCGCGGGAATATCGGCCGCGAGAAACCACGAGCGATCACGGACAAATATATTCTCTTTGTGTATGTGTGTGTATGTGTGTGTATTTATGCGCGCGCGCGCACGTTTACACGCACCAGAATCGATATTTCACGCCTCTCCTTCTCTCTCTCCTCTCGTGCGTATCGAATCCTGTTGGTCGATTGGTCGATACACTTGATACCGCGATGTTGACCGAGGATACGAACAAGCTTGCGTGCACGGAATCTGGATTGAGGTCGTTTGCGTAAATACACAACGCAGATGATTGGACAATCGATGAAGCATTCCGCGGAGAGACGATTATCTCGATATATCTCCATGTACGTACGTATGTGTGTATGTATGTATATATGTATGTCTCTCTCTCTCTTTCTCTCTCTCTCACTCTCTCCCTCATCTTTCTTTTTATACGATATGTTTGTCCTTCGGCAGGAAGATTATTGTTTTTATTGTTTGTCGCAGAAGCGATATCACGGTCGCTTCAATACATATAATTATCCACTCGAAACAGATCTCATCTCCATGATGAGAGAGACATCAATTGATCACGCGAGTCCTTCAAGTGCGCATCTTCACCCGGAGAATCTCTTCCCCCGAAAGGGAGATATCAATTCGCGAATGTGTATCGATCAAAGCGAAGCCGCCAGGAAACGGATTCTCATCCGGTACGTAAAAACGATCTCGCGCGAGATCTCGACCGACATTCAATAATCCGCTCGACGCTTAAAAAATTTAAGGACATTATTCAACGCTGTGTGTGTGTACGGTGTGATATGTCGACCTACGTTAGATATCGTTTTCGCGTTTCGCTCGCGCGAATTTTTTTTTTTTTTTTGTTCAGCAGCAGCAGACTCAGCGAATTGGAATTACCCCAGTGACACAGCAAAGCGCCTTCATCGTCGTCTATTTTTCTTTTTTTTTTTTTGTCTTCGCGATCTCTCTCTCTCTCGATACGCAATCGCCGATACTAAATATAATTCTTACGCCATCATTTTTCCTCACTTTTTATGTAGAGAAGAGCAAGCTCCGGTCTAATTTGAGGCAATTTCACGATATGCCTCGGATATGTAATGTCGTAATATATATTGTACTGGAATGCTCGCTCTCTAATGCGCTACCCAGAGAACGTGACCGCAATTTAGAAAACAAAAAAAAATTAGATGTATCATTTTTTTCCCTTCTCTCTGGTAAATTTTGACACTTTTTTTCTTTTGTTATGAAAAAATGATATTTTTTTCTCTCTGTTTCCGGCCGTTTTCTTTTCATTAGAAATAAGCATTTCGATAATTAAAATTATCATTTTTTATTTTACGAAATGTTTAATTGTATTTCATCTCTTTCTTTTTAGTCGAACTTGTCCAATGCAACGATCTTACATAGCTTCTTTCTCCTCGATACGTTTAATCGACTTTTGATGCTCGTAGGGCGGCCAACTTATACGTTGTTCTCTTCTGATTGGACGCCATTCAGAGAGGGGAAGAGAAACGATGGCGTGCGAATTTCTCCGCTCGCGAAATAGCGAGCAATAGGTGCCGATACATCACCACGCGTCGCCGCCTCAACTGCGGCGGGTCTCTCACAGTCGAGTCGTTAGTTAAGTAGAGAGTGTCGGTGGCAAACGGTGGCGATGAGCGAAACCAATCTTTGGATCGATCGATCACCAGAAGCTCGCACGGTTTAAAAGGTCCGCTCTCTTAAACGCAAAATATAGCACAGACACGGTAGAATTTCGAGGTAAATCGCGCACGGCAACGCCTTCCATTAGGATTCCGCTCATTCACTTCGCCCCCGATGTGCCGGCACTTCATTCCTTAAGTGATCTCTACAAATTGAATTACGGTGTACGACGCCGTTACCGGTATCCATCATCGCGGGTACGCGTTGACGGAGTTCAGCGATGGCTTCCGTTCGTCGTTTGTGTTTACGTTAACGTCGTCGCACGTAGATACGTGTTCGACTTTCGGAGAGACTGCTGTTACTTTTTTGTTTTTCGCGAAATTATCGCGCAAAACAATATAACTTTTCTTTTCTCTCTCTCTCGCACACGCGCGCGCGCGTTAAAATTCCGACGCGGAAAAACTTGAACTAATTTTTCTCGAGAGAGCAATTTGGGTCGCGCTTTAAAGAAAGCGTATTGTGTGCGTTCTCTTGCAACGCTATCGGCTTCAAAATGTGTAAAAAAAAAATTATGCAAGTTTAATACCGCGAGTATTAAAACTTCAGCGGAAATGTTTGCCGAACAAAAGTGTTGTTAAAATTCAGCAAAATTTTTTCTCTCTCAAGTTGAAGAGGTTCTATTATTTGCGCATCGATCGAGAGAAACGGATGTGATTATATACTTTTCTTGTTCTTTTCCGCGACATTGGTGCGGCGTCGTACACACTACAAGATCCAATAACGCTTTTAAACATTATATATATATATATATATAATGTAATTAAAAAAGGAAGTTTAATTGATTCCCCTCAAGGTTACAATATTTTTTAACATTTCACTTCTATATCCACGATCCATTCGGAGACCCGATTCAGTTCGCTTTTCAATCGATAAACTCGACTTGAAAGAGACCGGTCCGGAA
>QVNZ01022414.1:0-29208 GCA_014825645.1 Pseudomyrmex dendroicus | reverse complement strand
TATACATTCTTCTCTTTTCTTACTGCTTTTATTATCGCTCTTATGCTACTTCTTAGGCGATCGAATACCACGCTTCGACTTTATTTTATCGCCGTAGAAATTGTATCCATTCTCTCAAATTTTTATAGTTACAATTACTTTACGCGGGACGAGTCATTTGGCTCGTTGCAAAATTTATCAAATTATTGTCTTGTTTATTAAATAATATAACTTGTATATTTATTTGCAAGTGTATTTGTTGCAAATGTTATTTGTTTCTTTCTCTCTTTCGTTTTTCTCTTCTGTCCGCGGGCGAATCGCGTCCGCGAACATTCCACGAGATCGGAATCGCGATCGGTGTTGCGGCGATCCGCAGGCGGTGGTTGCTACTGCCGGGAATCAAAGTATTGCCGCGGCTCACTGGACCGCGCGACGCAAACGCAAGTTTACAAGCGTATATCCAGCGAGATGAGATGCCTATTCGCCTATACGACGGCGGCTTGCGAAACCATACGTCGTCGTCGCGGCCGCCGCGCTACTTGTTCGTGATCGTAATCAAGAGTCAAAGTCAAAGTCAAGGTCGGGATCGAGGCGAGGAGAGAAGCACTTATGCAACGCGCCACGCGGCTCTCGCAAGGCTCGCGCGCACAGGTGGGGGAAATTGTTGCGCTCACACGGGATACGCGCTGCTAAAACGGGTACGGGTGTGCGACTGTTATGCATCTCTCGCGTGAAGAGCGACAGTTACTTCACATCGAAGCTCTCACAACACTGTTGGTAAAACTAACAAATAAAAACGCAAAAACGACGAAATATAAAAAATCCATTTAGTTCATTTCTTTTGGATAAAATTCCGTATGTTCAAGTTTTCGTATGTAACACCTTTCGTGGTAACGAAAGCGTGGTTTCTCGTGGTTTCGATTATTTTTTAAAAAGCGAGAATCGCATTTTATGTGAAACGGTATATGTTCCATACAAAGATTTATGTGTATCATCGATTGGTTAAAAAACAATAAAACCAGTAATTAGCGGCTGGTGCGTTGGTTTTCAACAAACTTGAATGAAAAAATTCTATTTCAAAAATTATACTTTTTTTAGAGCTTAGATTATGGCCACTCTTTTTGACCTGCACTCACTTGTGCCCACAGTTGAATGATCTAAGAAAGGGCCATCCTAGGTTATTCCCTGGAAAAATCGTTGGAACCTTTGATTGAAGAGGCTAACCGAGGGTATTTTTTGCTTTTATGCATTTTTCAGGCAAGAATTAAAGCACAAAAGACGAAACATACATCGGCACACAGCAGGAAATTCCGGATCGTCAACAAAGACGGAATAATAAATTCTTCGAAGACTATTAAACATGAATAAACATACCTATATGTTTATGCGTATATTTTCTTTAAAATGAGTTAATGAGGAGACCGCGAATTTTGGCGCGAATCGCATCTTTGACGTCAATTTTTTTTTCTTTTTTGAACCAGCAACGTATGAGATTTTTGCGCAATTCCGCGCTCGTTCCGTTTGATCGGCAATCCGCGTTTTTTCACGTAACGCGGGCGTTCTCTTCCGAGAAAGATACATCCCCGACGCGCAATTTCATTGCGCCGGTCGATCTCACGTCGAGAGTTACGTCAGATAGTTAAACGCGCAACTTGGATTATATGTAATGTTAGGATCCTCTCTCGCGCGCGCGCGTCTCTCTCCGAGAGGAGACGAGGAGAGAAAGAAAAGACTCACGAACTCGACGCGACCGTCTCGCTTGCGCGAGGCCTGGTCGTCGTTATTACAATCATTATTATCATTATCGTCATTACACGTATTGCAGCTGATGCTACGAGCCACTAAAATCCAGACGCTCTCTCTCTCTCTCTCTCTCTCTCTCTCTCTCTCTCTCTCTCTCTCTCTCTCTCTCTTCTCTTCCCTTGCGACGACGCGGTCCGACGCCGTGTCCACGTCGTCGACGTCGTAATCGTCATCGTCAACGTCGTCGACGCGTCTTCATCATTTTTCCCTTCGAGTTCAGTGCCACTGGAAGTTCCGGTCGTTGCACGTCGCTCGTCCACTTTGTGCCACAGGCTGACTTGCTCTTACGTAATGTCTCCTCGCGGAGAGTTTTTCTCCATGTTCTATTTCGATCGGAGAACATCGGAGGAAAAAAGCGAAGAGCATTATATAGAGCGGGGCGCGCTTTGTAAAAATAAAAAGGTGCGTGTACACGCCTTCAGTACGCGCGTGGTTATTTTTATGAAGATCTTTCGCAACAATTTGTTCAATTTCGCGATTGTCGCACAATTGCGAAATCTTCATAGAAAATAAAAGATCGATAGAAATGAGAGAGTTTCTCTTCGAAACCCATTGCGCTTTCGTTATATACGATAGCTAATTAGAACGGCAAGAGGAGGATGTGTTTTGGTTCTCCTATAAGAGCCGCGCCGCGTCTTTTTGTCGCTGCTCTCTGTGCTGAGCACGCAAGAAAGTCGAAATTCCACGCTCGCTCTTACGCGAATAATTGCGAGACAATTACGCGGATCGCGGAAAAGAGACGGCGGGAGAGAGAGAGAGAGAAAAGGGGCTTCGCCCCGGCGACGATTTCCGAGTAATGCTCGTCGCAAGTCGGTATACCGTTAACGTAACTCGCGCGTTGAAACAGCGGACACGCTAGACGGAAAGAAGACGTCCGGCAACGACAGCAGGTGCGCGCGCTGTGCTGCCGGTTTACCTCAAATCACTCACACCGATGTCAGTTACGACACTCCGACAGAACTGTCGGCGTATAATATCGTCAGCATAATCAGATACGCACATGACGGCGTATTGTAAGACGCCGCGTTCAAGTCTCCGCGCGCCAAGTCGCGGGCAGCATTCCCGAGATCTTTGTATATAGACTTCGATAAATCTCTCTTATCGTTAGCGAGAATAACAGTATCGTCACGAATAATATTATTCTTATCCTATTGAAAAAGATTGAAAAAAAAAAAAAACAATTAGTCTGTTAATATAATTTAAAAAAATAAAATAGACAATTTCATAGAAATTTTATTTAAAAAAAAAAAAATCTTTGTTTCGCGCGTTTGATTTTTTTAATTCGCGTGAGTGAATGAAAAATCATCAATCAGTTCACTCGCCGTGTGTTACGTAACGAATCGAATAATTTCGCGGCTCGTCGAATTGTTACGCGGAGATGAGCTTTCGACGCGAGTTTTCGTGTTTCCGCGGAGTTTGCGTTTTGCGCGCCTCGGTGCGCGCGCGCGCGCGTGCGTTTTCTCGATTCAGCACGATGCACACACGTGGCTGCGTGCCGCGTCGCGAAGACACGTCTCTAGATCCCGTATACTTCCCGCGGTGGCGTGGCGCCGTGGCTTGACCAATTAAGGACCTCTTCCGTCGGCGGGACCGAGAGAAGGCAGAAGGGTGTGCAGAAGGGGGAGATATATAGAGACTTTTCTATCACCGCGCCCGTGTGCACGCTCGTTGCGCAGTTCCTCGTAACGATGTAATTTTTCTTCGCCCGGTTCGATCGCACGGTTCAACTAGCACATCCTCTCCTCCTTCCTTATCCTTCCCCTTCTTCGTTTTTTTTTTTTTTTGCATTATACAGCACGAGTGTTTCTCCACGACTATACGTTAGGAGGCTGACGTTATTATATTCTAATTACGCGTAACATGCTCGGCGCATCACGCGTCAGCCACGCGATTTTATCCGCGCGAGAGAGCGCAATCGCGCGAAATTGCGAAAGATTCGGTTTTTGGTTTTTACGATGATAAAGCGGATTTTCTTTCTCCACGCCGATTATCGAATAGTGAATATTCATGCTGCTGCGCGCCGGGGCACACGTCATGTACACGTACGTATATATACACGAGCATCGGCATCGTCGGGTTCGTCGGGGCCGACAAAAAATTGCTTACGTGCGGCTTTATATACGAACGCTGGATTGTAATCTCGAGGATGCAATCAGACGCGTACATAATCACACATTGTCGCATAAGTAACTTCTTCCTGCCATCCTTCGCACGTGGAGATTTGATAACCCCGTATTGGAGAAAATATCCGATGATGCTCGTCGAGGCTGAGAAGTGCGCGCACAAAGCACGTGCAAAAAATCACAAATACGTGCGTGCTATAAATTATTATCCGCAAGCTCTTCTTCCATTATTCGCATTTTTTTTTTTAATTCTAAATAAATATCGTGTGCAACGCGCCGTATCATTTATCTCGTTTGAACGCGACAATGTAAATTCCTTCAATGATTTACACGTGTGTAAGTGAATTCTCGATTGTAATTTAATTTTCTGAAACATTGTGAAAGACCGTGCGTCTTCTTTTATTAATCATTAGGATCTACCGGATTATTTATTCGAAATTCCCTCGGTCGTCCCTTGTAACATGTGTGTGTGTGTGTGTGTATGCGCGCGCTCGATGCCCCGACGCGACCTCGCTTTATCGCTCACTGTCGAGCCTGCGAGCGCGTATTCCCGCGCGGCGGAGAAAGAAAAAAAAACCCGAAGAAGAGAAAACCACACTCGAGAGTCCTCGCTTCATGCACGTATGCTGGATCCGCGCCAGAGACCGTTGTCGGGGTCTTTCCTCCTCCTGCGCGAAGGCGAGTTCTCTCGCGTCTCTCCCTTGCTCGCCCTCTTCTCTTTTTCCCCCCTCGTCGATTCTTGAGGTCAGAAGCGCGTCTCACCTTCCTTCCCGTTCATCGCAAGCGCATTCAGCAGCCTCGCCTTCGCGAGTTCTTGAGGTTACGACGTTCCCTGCGAACGCGAGCGTCGACGACACACATCGTCGAGCAATCTTGATCGTAAAAATAAAGATAATTTTTAAAAATATTTATAAAAATATTTACCTAATAAGGTAACAAATGTCCAACAACTGGACATTTATTAAATAAATAAATAATTATTAGATATGTAAATATTAAACAATTTGTAACATCTTAAATCTCTTTTAAGATATAATTTTATTTAATAAATTTTTTTAAAAATTTCCGATTATTTATCTATCTCTTTGCGTGTCTTTTGTTTTTTCTTGTATACAGAATGTTTGAAAAATTTTACACCAAAGTGTGAAAATAGAAACTGAATCAATCTGAACAGAAAAATCACTTACCACTTCGCAATATTTATCGAGTTGTTAATTGGCTCAACGTGAGCCAATGAGCGCGTGTCCAAAGCGATGGTTCGAACTTTAGGCGTGTGCGATTTTCACTACCGTGAAAAGCTGATCGCAAGAAACTGATTCGCTCGCTCGTTTGCTCCGCCTCTCGTTGCTAGAAGTTGCTTGAGAATAAGCTATTTTTCTTTGCAACTGAAAATCATACACGCTTCCAGCATCCGAACCGTCGCGCTCATTGGCTCGCATTATTTAATTAACAACTCAATAAATATCGCGAATTGTGCAAAATGGTTTTTTCGTTCAGACTCGATCGATCTTCGCGGCCGTGTCAAAAGTTTTCAAACACCCTGTACGTGCACATCCGTTTTATTCCACACTTTCTGTACATATATACAAGATTTAAAAAAAAGTGTGGATCTATTATGCAACAATTGCGTCTTCCCGCCGACGAAACTTCATGAACATCCTGTGTGTGCGCGCGCGCGCGCGGCAGTGTGTGCCGCTTACATTAAATAAATTACCGTGGCGACCGTGGACCGGTAACACGGGAACGCTGTTACCTGGTCCCCAGTCTCTATACGCAGGTAGATAAGTACGTGTGTTCGCGCGATTGTGCCCGCCGGGCGAACTTGACTCGCTTCTTGCTCGCAGAGGAAGTCGCGCGTACGCCTCCCTCTTCCCATGACCGTGCCTCACCTTCTCCTATCTCCGCGGATTTCCACGTCGACGGTGAAATTATCGTTGCGACTCATTGTTTCGTTTCGAGCAAACCTGTCCCGCATCGACTCGCACAAAAAAGCCTTGAGCTCGAGTAAAAAAAAAAATAAAATAAAATAAACGCTCGCGCGCGATTATAATTGAAAAGATTATTCCCCGACCGCGATTTTCGAAACGCGCAAAGAGAAAACGGCACAACGCGCGTAATAGTTAATCTCGTAATTGTTAATCTCGTAATTGTTAATCTCTGAATGTAAAAACCGCGAAGAAAATATGGGGAATCGGTCGACCCAGTAGAGTAGGTTTTCCTCCCGATCGCACGGCGACAGTTATCGTCCCTGACCACCATGTTGACGATCCGAATAGGAAGCCGCAGCGGGTACCAGCATGCGGCACATCTCTTCGCGTTTTGTGTGCCTTCTCCACTCGCGTTCTGTTCCCGAGCGTCTGCAGCGATTTTGCGGCGGCTTTTTGTTTCCCCGCGCGCGAGAATCTTCGCTTCGTGCACCGTTATACGCACTTTCCTATCCCGCGCGGCGAGGCAAGATTCCGCGAACGATCGTTTCCTCTTCTTTTCCGTCGAGACCGCGCTCGCGAAATTTACGGCGGTTTTGTTGCGCGAGCAGCCGCCGCGCCAGTTTTATCGTCTCGCGGATGTTATTTCTCATTTGTCACGGAAAATCGCTCGAGCTCGCTTTGAGAGTGTAAAATCGAGAATATGGTTGCAGCAGGAAGAGAAACCGCACGAAAAGCGAGTTCGGCGTCGCTCGGAAATTTCGCGAACGACGTATCGGCACATGACATAGACGGAGAAATTATGCACATACGGGTTGTCACGCAAAACTAGTTTGCAAAACTTTCAGCTGGCTGATAGCAAACAAAGTCCATTCGAAAAATCAAGGTGGAAGCAGAACATCGACGAATATTCTCACCTTTACCATTTACAGTAGTATTTTGTTTTTTTTTTCCTTCTTAAAATCCTTCCACTTTAAAATTCAAACATAAATCTCCTCTGTCAAAAGATGTGTTCAACGCGAGAACTCCGTGTGTATGTAAGCGAGTCCAGCTTTGATTTCTGGTTGGTTTCACTCTCAAACACAGGCCGATCAAACGACAAACGGTACCTACCTCGAGAACGCGATCATCAAGGCGGTGTCTTCGGGGTCAATTTATGCGGCGGAAATGACGGAGCTAATACATGTGCGGGCGCAGATCGGGGAGGGGAACGACCAAACCCTAACCTGACGTAAGTTGACCTCCGCACCTGGATTCGCGTTCGGCGTGGGGTATTTAACGGAACCGCGAAGAAAGTAAAGTAGAAGGCGCAAGGCGCAGGTGGCCTTTGCCTCGCGGTGGGAAAAATGCGCCTGACCGACTCGTCCACCTGCTGAATGAGTCCTCGAGCGTAACGTAACTCGGGGAATCAAGTAAAATCCTCAGTAAAATTTCGTTCGCAAAGGGAACGAGAAGAAAAAAATCGAGATTCTGGGAGAGGACGGAAGTTTCTATTAATTCGCTCGCGGCGCGAAAAAAAAAAAAACAACGCGAGAAGAAAGCGTGTCTCGGATTTTCGGTTGTGTGTGCCAAAACGAAGGAACCGCTTTTTCGAGAGCGGCACAATTTACATTCGAATGTAATTTGCAGCAAACCGCTAAACAAAGTTGCAGAACGGGCCGAAAAGTGAGCGATCGAGCGGCTCGCAATTTGCAAACTTGTCCGTTCGACGCGAACGGCGATTATTCTTGCAAAGAATTCACAAAAAATTACAATCGTTTATGTAAGTTCTAATAAACTCCGCCGTTTTTTTTTTTTTTTTTTTTTTTTTTTTTTCTTTTTTTTTTTCATTCGCGTTTATAACTCGCGAAACATTCGAACGTATGCAAAACTTATCTCGTTTGATGGCCGCGAGCCATGTGTTTAACAGACTCTGCTACATTCCTTTCTATACGTGACGATGTGTATTCAATGCTGATCGGTCATCGTCATTCCGTGAACGAATCTTCCGCATGACCGTACGCGCGAGATGACAATCCGTTTCCTCCACGCGGATGTACACGTCGCCCGTCGTCGCGATCGAGTCTCGCCTCGATATTTTCAGCGGGCAAAATCAAAGCCTCTTTTTTTTTTCCTTCGAGTACTTAATTCTAAATCAGTTCTCAGCGCGGATTCTAACATCGTTATACATCGTCAGTATCGGCCTCGGTCTCTCGTGACTTTATTCCTCAGTTGCCACGCATTTCAATGGAATTGGAAGTCACTCATCCGTTCGGAGAATCTCGAAATGACACACACGTTTCTCTCGCGTAAAGAAAAGATCAATTTTATCTCAATGACATCGCGTCGCGGCGGATTCGCTCTTGGCCAAGACAACGGACATCAAGATCAATTTGTAATGTATTTATTTAGACGCAGTTCGAAACAACGACGTATCTCGTCGGAGTGTCCTTTGAGGTAAACGTCCCGATAACCGGACAAGAAACGATTTTTTAAAGAAACAATTAAGTATTTATGTAAAACGTAAAGTTTTAATTAATATTTAAAAACGTAACTCAAAACATCGAGAATTATTTTCAATTTGGTTACATATCTAATAACTATTTTTTTTTTAAATAAACGTTCGGTTGTCTTTGTTCGCCTTCGTCAAAAGGAGAGGTCGCAGTACATATATATCACACCTTTCAGAGAACAGGCATAACCCACATCCACGACGACTGATCAAATCGCCTCGTAGAAAGGCAAGTTTAACGACTCCTGAAACCAACAAACTTTTCCCTGATGTCATCCCGCGCGCTTCCGCTTCTTCACCGTCGTCGTTGGAAGCTGGAATTCAGGTGGCGGGGGGAAAGGGGTAAGCAAGAGGGAGGAGATGAGACCTAGTCTTGTGTAAGTAGCTACATGTCCGAAAGACAGAAGGAGGAAGAGAGAGAGATGGACGAATAGAAACGGGGAGAGGAAGAAAGAAAGAGAGAGAGAGAGAGAGAGAGGCGGATTCCCCGGGTTTCGCCAAGAAGACGTAACGGTAAATCCACGGCCGCCGGCGTCCGATGAACCCACCTCTCAGCCTCGCAAGGCCTGTCGGCGGCGTAGCCTTCTACTTGTGGCCCGTCGTCCACACACGCGAAGGCGCACCTATACACACGCACGTCCATCTTCCCTCCCCCGACCGTACAATTATATTACCGAGCGAATAGTTATAGTGTTTTCGTGATGATACGCCGAACGAGCAGACCGGTGGTCGTTTCTGCCTCCTCCCGACGGCGCGATGAGGTGAAGCGCAAGCCCGTAGATGGAAAGACGACGAGGAGAAAGATGCGGGGAGAAGAGAGGAGTATGTGTATGTGTGCGCGCGCGCGCGCGCGTTCTCCGTTTCTCCGCTGGCAGAAACTCTCGGATTGCGTCATCGTGGCACGAGAGGGCGAACCCGGGTGGGAGTGGGATGCTCGAGAACTGGGTCGCTTCTCGTCCCCGGGAATTCCTCGCGGAACTTCTCGGATTTCCTACTTTGACGTTCCGCAATTTTTCGCGTGGCTCCGATCGTTTTCTGCGCGATTTTTCACCGGCTCGGTTATAAGCATTTTTATTCGAGAAATTTAATAATTTCTTTTAAACTCGGAAAATTTTAGACGGAAGTACACTGATATCTCCTTCCCTCCCCTCTCTCTCTCTGTACTCTTTTCCTCTTGTTTCCTCTTGCGATATTCCGTTTTGATCGATCGTTACCGAAGACAATGTGATCATTATGGAATCGGCACGCGAGATCGAAAGTACTCGGGCTTCTTTCTGTGACGATGCAGCAGACGCGATCGCATCAATGCGGGACATATGCCCCAGGTTGACCGAGGTGAAAAGTGAACAACCCGGGAGAGAAATTGCGCGACGAAATGGAGAACGGTTCGAGAAACGGCAAAAACTGCATCTCACGGTTAAAATCAATTGCCGTGTCGAAGATTATTTTTCGTAAGAGATGTCTCATGAAAAGAAAAAAAACGAAAATCAAAGGAAGGACATTTTATAACTGCGAGACACACTCGCCGTGCGCGAACGCACTCGAATGCACATGCGAGAATCGATTCTCCGGAGCGATCGGCGCGGTGCGAAGAGAAGTGCGTGGGGATCTCTCGGTCGGCCGGTCGCGCCCCCGTTGTCTCGTTGACTCACTGACTCCCGTGTATGTTGACGGTCTTACCGTTAACCAGCAAAAGTGAACCAAGTAAGTCGTGTCTCTGGTACTTGCGGTACCGATAGTACCGGGCCCGGGATAATAACGACGTTCTGCTCATGGGTGTGGGACGTTTTAAAATGCCGCGGCATTGTCGAACCCGATATGCGATCCGACGAAAGCGCAAGCGGGCGCGAAAAACTCTCGTCCGAAACGGGACTACAAAAGCCGAAGACGCGATTTCGCACGAGTTCCGAAGATCGTTCTTGTCGAACGATCGTTACATTGCGGTAGAAAAATGAATGTTCCAATGACCGGACAAATACCTCTGGTCGGACATTTATTAAAGAAATAAATTATAAATATTTACATATGTAAAAAACAAGTTAGAAATTAATAATTAAAAATGTTTCTTAAAAAATATTTAAAATTGTTGATATTTACACAATCCGAATTATTTCTTTAAATGTCACTTGGAAGGACAGTCACCTTATATATTGCGTAATAACACGCGCTTCGTTAATTTGAAAAGTATAGCCACAAATAGAAGAAGTAATTATGTTGTTCGTGAATCTATCACGCGAAAGATTTTTACGGTCGAGAAGAACGAGGCAGCTCGCCTTGAAATTAATTTCGAAACGATCGCGGTTCTTCATGTGTCCGAATTTTCCCTCGATTTTTTTTCTTTTAGCGGCGTACAAAGAACGCGCCATATGGTCACCGACGAATAGAAATAGTCGCGGGGTTATTCAATCCCGGTGTATATTTTTTTTTATTATTATATTTTTTTTCCTCCGGAAGAAAGACTGGAGGAACTCGCCCGAACGTCTTCCCGTGATTCGTCGAGAGAAATTTGTCTCGAAGGTATTTCTCTCTCCGACTTCCGTTTTGCGACGTCATCTCCCGCAATCTGTCGCGACGTGCGGTTACGCGAGATCCGATTTTAACGGCGGCTTGTCGTCTCTGAAATCACATCCGCCGTCGCGCGGCAAAACCTTTGCGAACTCGCGAGCGAGATGATGACGAATCGGGATGGAAAATTATCGAGCGCCGGAAATTTATAAATCGCGTCGGATAAATGCGACGAGGAGCACCTCGCTTAAAGGACGGAAGCGGCGTCCTTCGCGACAAGGCGTGTCGATTACCGTAGGTAAATTGCGTGACAGCTTCGACGCCATTGAGGAGAACCGGCGGACCTTGACAGTGCGCGCCGGACTTGACGCTCTGTCGCGAATGTCAGTGAACCGCGGCCACCGCAAACGGGTGAGAGAACGATCAAGGATATGTACATTCTACGCGGCCTGAGCATGGCGCTGACTCTCTTGGCGACCAGTCTTTCTCTCGGGGTTTATGCCGATGTGATTTTCATTCACGACGTTACCGTCACTGGCGAGCAATTCTCGCCAGTGACGGTAACGTCGTAGAAAAAATTGAAAACTAATTGCAATATTAGTAAAAATCAGACGGGAGCACAGAAAAGTCACCGCGCGTGAAAAGAATAAATAGAAATGAATTCGTCAAGGGTCAGACGTTACGATTGTGTTTACTTCGATCGTCTTCAAGTTCGAACGTATTTAACGAAATTGCAAAAGCGTGCAAATGATGAAATTATAAAAAAAATAAATATAAAATTATTAAAAATTTGTAACATATCTTTACTTTCACTTTTTGCTTAAAACAAAAAGAATATTAAGACACGAAAAGACGAGCAAAAACGTGTGAAGACATAAAATAGTTTTTGCTTAATTAATTGTAAGAAAAAAGTAACTAAAAATAGGCATTCTCTTCCAAAAAAAAAAAAGCATTTTTCAATTAAGTGAAAAGTTGTAGTGAGAATTATTTGTGCGCCCTTTTGAATTTGAGCTGAGTGCTTTCTCTTTACTTTCTCTAACGTAAGAAACAAATTCAATGTGTAATGTATTATTGTGTGCAAGTAAAGTAAGAAAGTAGTATACAATGGTAGTTGTAAAGGAGTGAACATACCTTCTAAAATAAAATAGTTTTGACGTCACAAACCTAGTAATGTGTACCGTTACCTTTGTCAAGACTTTTACAGATATAATAAATGACCATTTTTTGCTTTTGCGTTATTGCTTTTTAACACACGTATCAATTTTCACTTATTCACGCACCGCATTGCGTTCTTCTGCGTTTATCGACGAGTTTTATTACTTTATAATCACATATCTGTTTTTATTATTAATTTTCCGACAGAAGATCCGCTTTGTAGTGTCGAAACAGATTTCCGACAGACAGATGTCTTTCATTTCCTCTCATTTGGTGTGCCGAGATTTTGTTTTGAAAAACGAAAAAAAAAAAAAAATAATTACCTAGATGACAAAAGAATTTTTTTCTCTTTCCTGAATTACGCACTTACGGGTATTTTACAAACACGAGAAACCGCACAGCCATTGTCGAGCTCGAAAGACTCGTTCACTTTTGCCGAAGATGATCATCTGGTCCGTTTTTTCAAACTATTTTAGAGTCAGAAACAAGTACAGCTACAAAAAAAAATGCAAACTCAGTTATTCTATTGCGTTCCTATGATGTTATAGAAAAACGACACAAACTACGATATATTTCTGCCGGTATGCTGGGAATCCATGATGCAATGCATAAATTTTCAAAATTAGGGAATAAACATTACGCACTACAGTCGACGACTCGTGCCACAACTGTATCTGTCAATTGTATCTGTCAATCGTATCTGAGACACGCTTCCTGTACATCTGCTACGCTTTTCGTCGACAAAAGCTCGAGAGAAATGAGACAGTTTTATTTTTTTTTTATTGAACCAAATAGAATCTTTCTCTTCCTCGAAAGAGTTTGCAAAGAAAGGGCGGGATTCGCACAGCCATACAAATTTGAATATTCATGAGACAAGGTTGAAGAGTAACGATGATCATTTTACGTACGCATCCGATCCTGTTTCTTTCACGTTTTACAAAATTTTATGACAAATTCGTGTTTAAAAGTCTTAAATAAGGCAAACTTGTCTGTGTCTCTCTATAGAACGTATTGTTAGAAGGTCGAATGTAATCTCGTAAATAATACCCTTTCTTTTTGGAAAAGAAAGGGTGCTCTCTTAAGTAAATTTATTGTACAATCGGTGAATATTTATTGCGACACTCAGATATTCTACCGCATAATAAATATTCACTCATTGATTGATTGTCAATGCAATGCAGTGATTCCACAATTGAGAGAACGCAAAATGTTATCTTCGTTGTTATTGCTCTTCCGTGTTTTTCCGCTGTGTGTCTCAACAGTATGATCGAAAGAAAGAAAGGAAGAGGAAATTAGAGAGAGAGAGGGACGATTGAAATTCAATCGATTCCGGTCGGCGCGAGAAGCGATTTCCTCTCCTCGCGACGCTTTTTCTTTGTCCTAAATCGATGAAAGAGAAAGGGGATGTTCTCGCAGGTGAGGAAAGATACGAGCGAGGACGGCGAAAAAAACATTTTTCGTTGCCCCTCAGTGGATGCGCGCTTATGTGTATTAGAAGGCCATCCATCCACTCATCGGTCCATCATCCCTCGGGAGCGTGGGAGCGTGGGAGAAACGGACAGGTGGGTCGTCCTCGGTGTATCGTGTGGTATATACTCAGTAGCACCTTACCGTATATTCGATATTTCTACATCCCATCGGCGCAGCTTGTGGGAAAACTTTCGACAGATCTAGAGCTCTCTCGAAAAAAAAAGGAAAAAGGAAGTACCCCTTTCCCGTCTCCTCGATACGGCGCGAGAACGTTTGGCGTCTCGCATTGAATCGCGGTTGTTATTTTCATTCACAACTTTGTATTTACAAAATACTGTGCGCGCAAGTGACATAATTTTTATCGCCGCAGGGGAAGATCTTCGGATATTTTGTTGGTACACGAAATGCGTACGCGGAAGAGCGGAAAGTATTTCTGCAAATTAGAGCCGACGCTCGCGAGTACTCGCGAAACGATAGAGCGCAAACATTTGCAAACGTAATAATCCTTTTTTTTTTTTTTTTTCGCCGCGACGGAACACAACGGACGCGCGTTTCTAAAAATACGTTCGCCGCGCCGCGCACACGGAATTCCGAATGACGAAATTAAATCCCGTTAGAGAGATTCCTGGAAGGCACCTTGCCCGATGCGCGGCCGTGACGCAATTTTCGAGAAAGAGAGAGAGAGAGAGAGAGAGAAACTCACCGATTCAGCTCGCGAGATAGTTACGTTAGAGTCGAAATGTCGTGCACGCCGATTATTTCTAATCGGCGTCGCCGAGAAGAAAACAAATTAACGGGATCTTTTCTTTCGGAAAGATCCACGAATGTATACGAGCTCTTAAATTTGAATAATTAAATCGTATCGGTGTTGAGTATCGGAAAAAGCACGTTTCGTACACACACATACACACACGTGTGACGCGAATAAAAAGAATTTAAACTACAACCTGATTTCCGTGCATTCTTTCCCGCCGTTACAAATTTTTCGTTCTCACGATATTGATCTAGATCTTCTACGATCCGCTACGACCCTACAGAAAGAAATTCAGAGTATAGGGTTAGAAAAGGGAGGAAGAAAAGCATAGAAAATATATCTATTCAATATTCACAAATCGAGCCGATGGTTTTTCGAGGTGAAGAGAGAAAGAGGGCGCATACCCTTATCCCGGATTCTTTCATTCGGTTTCTGGATAAGAGTTCTTCGGAACAGCGGTCGAATTTTTTCCTTTTGTAAAATAAAACAGAATAAATTGACGCCGATTTATTTTACTGAAGACAAGCCGATTATTAATGTAATTGGAACATTGCGGTGATAGGAGTGTAAAAATAAGAAAAAAGAAAGAAATTTAAATTGTAAACGGCTCTATCGATCTTCAGTCCAATTAAAATAGAAGAGAAGTCTTAAATAACTAGCTAAAAATTAAAAAAAAAAAAAATAATAATTTTTTACTTTATCCTTTAATTATATTATTAATTCTTTATTTTTTATTTACCGTAATTATAAAGTTCAAATAATTCCGTCACACACGTAGTCTGAATTCTCCGACTGATCATTTGTGTTTTCTAGAAAAATACACAACAGATAGCAAAGGAACAATGAGATGTGGCGTGTATGTTTTTTTTTGGCGGTGGCGTACGCAACGAACACCGAGTTCGGGCATTGTTCGCGATTTTTTAATGCGCGCAGACCGAACCTCTCCGCGCATTCGGGGCGAACCGCACATTTTCATTCTGTCAGATTAGAGCGCATATCGATAATGGGTCAAAACGGAAATGCGTGCCGCACGAAAGGAAGCAACCGCGAAATCCTACAAACCTTCACCCCGATCTTTTTCCCATGACCTGGATACATGCGCCGCGGTTGCAATGCACAGAATGCGGTGCACACTATCTATTTATAGACCTTTTCTTTATCCGTCCGTGCGCAATGGTAATGGCAATGTGTGTGTGTGTGTAATGTAATAACGCGACAACGACGCGATCCTTCTTCCCTCGCGCGGAAAGACGATTCGACGGATAATTTTCCACGACGATTTGATGATTGCTTCTTCGGAACGTTAAGAGGCATGTGTGTGTTTCTTCGCTCGCCGAAACGCTCTCAAGGATGCGCGAAATCCAACAGCGTTGGGGATTCTGCGTCGATGCCGAGTATGCGTGTATGTATACATACGTCGTACGTCGACGTCGCGGAATAAAATCGGAACACAGAAACCGATTCCGTTGAAAAGAGCGGTCATTTTACCGATTTGCAAATATAATGAGCGATTGATGATCGCGTCGCTCTGCCAAATGGCGCGTCGCGCGCGAAGTCTTGACAAAGATAGATAGCAAACGAATTAATTGGCCGACTCGCGCGATACGGCGAATAAAGGATATATCCTTTCGATTCGCTGTTAAGACAGATAGCCGAGACGGTGGATTTTAAAAGTGTCGAAGGAGGGAAAAGAGAGGGAGAAGAGAGGGGAAAGAACGAGAAGAAGAGACGACGACGAGGAGGCGAGGAAGAGGAGAGGAGAGGAGAGAAGAGAAGAGAGGAGAGAAGAGAGAGAGAGAGAGAGAGCAAACAAGGTGAGAGGGGAGAGGAGAAAGAGACGTCATGAGCGTCGGAGCGGCTGTCCTTGGACACTCGCAGATCGGCGGCCACCGGCAGTCAATGACCTAACAACGCTCTTGTATCCAGCGCGCCGCTTCGTTCGCTTCCTTCGCTTCGCTTCGTCTCACCTCGCCTCGCTTGGCCTCGCTCGCGTACCTCTCGCCAGGTTCCCTCCAGGAACCTCCGGCCGAAGAGAGAAAGAGAGAGAGAGAGAGAGAGGAGACTCTCCGCGTTTTCTTCACCGAATCAAATGGCGTTTGAAGAAAGTCCTCCAATCCCTTCTCAGTTAATCCTATTCTAATCTGATGTAATCCGCCGGCTAACTTCCTGATTCTCACGACGACACGCTTCAGCATCTGTTACATCGCGCGAAATTAAAACGAGCTAAAGCGACGTGGCTGTCATTTGGTCATTTGCAATAATTGATCCCTACCCGTACCTCGTCAGACGTACAATTATCGATATACGCTGTGATATAATAACAGTTTTTATCCTTTTAATACGACCTTTCGTTTAATTGATTCGAACAAGTCTCGAATTCTCCCACTGACGTTTTTATATCTATTTATTGCAAATAATTTTCTCAGCAAAATAACTTTCCTCAAGTACATCTATACACGCGCTTAAACACACATTAACTGTCACAAATATGCAAATGATAAATCGTCAAAAATTATTACAAAAGTCATAGAGTCATTGTTGGAAACGTCACAAAACTTAGATAATACGCCACCAAGCAAATATGATTCTTTTTTAAGCGGTTATTGCAACGTTTATTATTGTATAACGTCAGAAACGTTATATAAAAGATCGGCCGCGCGCGCTCGCTCGCTCGGTGCGTCGTCCGGCAAAAAGCGCGGGAGCGCGCAATAGCAGTAATTTCATTCCCGTTTCTTGGGCCAAGTTCATCGCTGCCTAGAACGTAATTCTAGTTCTGCGGCTGTTGCTCTGCTCGCGTAACTCGCCGCGGAGAGATAGGAATATATACAGATACACACACACACACACACACAGAGAGTTGAGGCTTAGTCACGACAGCCACCTAGACTACTCCACTCGGCCGCCGCGCGTTTCTCACGTGGAGTTTCCGCTGTGAAAAAAAAAAAAAAAAATCCCTCCCTCCCTCCCGCCTCTCATTCTCTTCTTAATTCCACACCTGTCGTCGCGCACGACTTTTTTAGTCCGAAAAGTTGCGAAACGACCAACAATTAAAGGGACACAATAGAGCGTAGCGTCTGTCTGCGTCTACGCTTAAATACCGGCGACTTTACCGTAATTCGTCGTGACCCCGTCGGCTTTACGCCGCGCTCTTCTTCGTCGGGAGACGGTGTGAGAAAAAGAAAAAGGTGTGAGAAACTTGGAATTTCTCGTCGAAAGGTTTCTGCGGTAATGTTAATCGCGCGCGTATTGTAACCGCGTATTGTAACCGCGTATTGTAACCGCGATCGCGTCGGAAACTACGCGCGTATGTCGGGATCTAAAAAAAAAACGAAAGAGTTAAGAAAGTTAAATTTTTATCAAACCGACGTTTGACGAAAGGGGCGACCATTTGACAGAGAAACAGATTTGTTAGCGCCACTCGACACAGCGAGTAGCACGGGATAAAACGAAGGTCAAATCTGACCGATTGGAAAACGCTGAAGAACTGCTTTCTCGCGGTTATACGCGCGGCGAATGTCGATGTGTGGCCTTGACCGTTTCTTCGCTTGTGGTGTGTACGACGTATGTAAAATCGCGCGCGCACGTAAAATCGCGATTAGAATTCGGGACCGGGCCGTATATCGAGAGCTCGCGCGTATCGCTCTTTAATTTATACGCGTATTTCCACACTCGAATGAATTGGCGCATGACTTCAACATATATTTTTGTTTAATACACACGCAGATGTATATCTCTCGTCGGCATAAAAATAATCTCCGAAGAAGAAAAGCGATCGAGAATATCTAAGAGAGAGGAAAGATCTTGTTTGCTTACAAACAGCGACGGAAAATTCTCGAAGGAGTGAATACTCACCGCGGCTTGTTTTTCTGTTTTGACGCAAACTAAAATCCTGTCATACCAGCTCAGATCCTGGTTTAATACGCCGAGCGATAACGATCGTCGCGGTGCCTCACGGATACCGGTGGATGTTTTATTATTTAGCCTTGCGCAAAATACGCGAGAGATTTATAAAACTAGTTAACAACGTGTAAAACTAGTTAAGTGGTTTTTTCTCTCTAGGATTTTGTGGAAAATTACTTTCTGTTATTTTTTGATTTCTAAGTTTTAACTGTCTTCTAACCGATTTAAAAACGTCTCGGTATGTATTTATGAATAATTTATAGATAAAATTTAGAAAATTTATTTATTGATTTTATTCGCGATAACAAGCGTAATCGCGACAATTTGTACAACTACCGAGACACACAGACGGTAAAGTCTCGGATCATCAATCAATCCCATTCATCGCCCTCGCAAATAAAAGCCGTTGTGGCCGGCGAAACAATGAGATCTCTCTCTCTCTGATTTCGCGAACGGAACAACCTTTCACTTTGTCGTCGGGGAAAAAGATCGGCTAGATCGGGAAAGATCCTTGAATAACGTGTCGCATTGGCATTGTATCGTGCTGTAGCGCAGAAAACGCACAGAAAATGCATCGCGGGTGTGGCGCATACCGAGGAAATGTCTTACTGACTCACATGATCACAGGTCCGTATCGGCATTCGCGGATGATACGTCTACAAACACACGCATCTCTGAAGATCCGTAATACCGTGTGCGCGCACACCAACACACACATTACGTACATTACACGTAGGAACGCTCTATTTTCTTGCAGTGTTATATGCGCGCTAACCCAGATTATTTTCTTGCGCGGCAATCAACATGCTAATATCGCGGAGCCTTGATCTTGAGAGAGAGATCACGTTGTAACGTGAACGATCAAGAAGCGAAATGTGGCCGGCTGCGTAAAGCTGATGCACGCGACTCTTTTTTTCACCGGCTTTTTATGTCGAGGTTACTGCGCATGAAGACTTTCATTAGCCGAATAATGGATTCCCACAATCTCCGGGATTGCAACGTGACGAAAAAGAAAACGGGAATTTGTTACTTATATAATCGTCGCCGAAGATATTTTCACGTAATAATCACATAATAATCACGAACGCAGAAGAAAGACTGTTAATATAAATGTGCGTGTGAACACGGAAAAGAAAGATTTATTAGCAAGAAAGAACTGTAGTTATTACGTGGTCAGCAAGAAAAGTCTGTTAAACCTATTGCAACCTTTTGTTTCGCCAACGTTTTATTCACGAAACAAAAATTCAATAGACTTAATAAATCTTTCTTGCTGGCCACACAATAGCAAAACTTTTTTCCACGTGTAGTAAAGAAATTAACGCTAGAACCAAGTCTGTCAGAACAATGATTTTCTTGAAGATGAACGATTTATTGATTTGTTTTTGTGTTTCTTAATTAAGTAATTGTACCTTTTTTTTTTTTTTAATAAATTAAAAGCACGTTTACTGTCTTTTTCAAATTGACGGATTTCAGTAAAACTGACGTGTACATCGGTAGTTAAACATTTGTAAATATTGAAGAAAAATCGCACGATAGACGTTGTTCTTGCGAACGCGTGTAACGCAATATTGCGTAAATAATAATTAATAGATATCGCGACTTAACCGCTCTGATCTTGAATTCACGGCAGATGTTAGATGAATCACGAGCGCGATTTTTGCATCTCCGTCACGTTGCAGCCTCTCTGCAACGAGTTGAGTCATTCTCTATATATTATAAAATTCAAAGCCCCGATTAAAAGGATATTTCCTCGAACGTTTCTTTTTTTACCGCACGATTCTTTCCCTTTTTTTTTTCTTTCTTTCTTTTTAGTCAAGCGAGCGTAGCAAATTGATATACGTACTTTAAAAAAAAAAAAAAAATAAATTATGAGAAGAAAAACTATAATTTATACGAACAGGCTTCCGCGTTCGTACAATGACAGCTTTGGTGGTCTTTTAAAAGATCGCTAAAAAAATTGCGACTTCCAAACGCGGGTGTGACACATCGACAATCTCTCTCTGGTCGCTTCAACATTAAGTCGCTCTTTTGACGAGAAGAAACGCGCCGAGCCGGCAAAACTACGTCGAGATATTTGCGCGTGGATGTCAGCCATCCCAAGACAATTTCCTGTTGCGATCAACGGCTTGCGTCGTGGCATCCGGAATGGTAACGTGGGTAATTCTGGAACTGATTACCTCTGCGTACATGCGCGTTAAAGGCCACGGCGACAGAGCGCGCAGAACTCGCGGGAACAAGAGGAGGAAAAGGTGGAACTGGTCTCTCTCTCGAACCGCGCGCGGCCAAGACACTTGTTTACTCGAACGATCGTGGCCTCCTTTTCGGTCGTATACCTTCGCTAAATCGCTTCACTTCCTCTCCGTCCCCTCTCTCTCTTTCTCTCTCTCTTTCTTCTCCTTCAATCCTATTCCTTCTGCCGCAATTGCTTCTCTTCCTCCTCCTTTCAGTCGTTCCTTCAGCTGCGTGTAACTCCTTCGTGACGCCATTCTTCCTTCGCTCCGCAATTATTCCTGCCTATTTTTCGTCGGGTTGTTATCGCGGAAACCGCGCGCAAGAGCTAGACGCACGCGAACGATTAATCCTTCGTTTGACGGCGGTGATTGGATCGCTCGAGACCCGATGGATATTATGTTAAATATCCATAACGAAGTATATATTCAAATATAATAGTAAATAAATTTTAAAAATGTATGTTTTAAAAAATTTTGAATTTTTTTTAGCACACAACAAATTTATTTAGAGTATATTTACTATTGTCTGTGCAAAGCAACTTTTTCAGTTCACCGACTGTGCGTTTATAATCAAATTTTTCACATCTTCCCTAATTTGTATTTGTAACGTATTTACAGACGATTTATCGCGACAAATGAATGTAATTACGTGAAATTGCCTGTGTGCTCCGCAAACCAAAGAATGGGTTTTGACACAAAGAGTTGCAGTAAAAAAAAAAAAAGAAAAAAAAATCATAACGTATACACAGGAAGTCATAAAGACCTGTCTACCCCTTGTCTATTAGTGCCATATATTTGGACATTCTGTATATGTGGTTTGAGAGCACCACGTCACAATAGATGCTAATCAGCGCACAGTCTCCTCAGAAGTCTCTCGCTCAATATGTCGGCTCAACGAATCCGTGTCTAAGGACACGGACGGCATGAGAGAAAGACAACGAACGAGTAACTTGACTGCCATGTGAGATTGCACGGCACATATTAATATATATACATATATACATATATTTTGCACAACCGCAAGTTCTTTTGTCGCTCTCGCCGCTGACTCGTTTTAATGGATCCGAGAAGAACGATCGGGATCGTCGAGGCGGCGAAGCAACGTTGTGAGAATCTCTTCGCCAACAAGAAAGAGCGAGAGAAAGAGGGAGAGGGAGAGCTCTCTAGGCGCATTCTCACCCGCTAACAGGACAGAGGATAAACGTGTCCCTGAAGGCATGCGGCATATTCGTTCTCGACTTTGTAACGCAGAGATGGTAATTCTATTCGCATTACGATAATGGAAGATACGAGGAGGAGTGCGCGCGTTTCAGTTCTGCGAAGATAAATTTATACTTCCACGCTTCTGTACGTAAAAGAAACATTTGCTTGAAAAGTGGTTTTTAAATTTTACAAAAACAAATTGCAAGGTCAACTCCGGACTATGGGAGGGCGTTTTGTTGTCGCGATATTTTTTTGAAAATTGTTGTAATTTTCACTCGCTTGTAAAAACTGAGCGAATTCTGTTTTCGCGACTAAATAATCGCGCGTTGGATCTTGAAAAAAAAAAATCTTTTTGTAAAATGAAGAATGTTTCTTAGAACTTGACAAACGAAAGGAATAATTTTCTACACGATTGTCTGAAAATTGCCTCCAAAGGCGTCTTAAACCATTTCGACGGTGTTGTACGCACATGTTGCACGTGAGCACGCATGCGTACGTGCGTCAAATCGGTGCAGCGGAGCGACGCGACGCCAGTGAATACGAGACGCGATATTGTGTGGGCAAGCGGAACGTGTCCTTGACTGCGGGAGTCCGCTATGTCCTACACACCCACCTACCGCGCGCCGAGAGAACGAGGTATACCGCGCGTCGCTCGCGGAATCCGCATGCGGCGAAAGCGGAGTCGCGGGGGTGAGAAGGGCCCGCTTTGAGGGAAGGGAGGGCCCGACATGACGCGAGGCGAATACTGGAGGGGAGATTTCCTCCGGCGATCCTTAACGAGTCGCGAGCACCGAGAAGAGAGAGAGAGAGAGAGAGATAGAGAGAGAGAGAGAGAAAGAGAGAGCAACTGCACACAGCACCTGACCTTCTGATCCCGTTTCTTCCCCTCGAGAGTCCCTCGGTTCCCGCGACATTCCTGTCGCGGTCCCGCGGGACCTTGGACGCTCCGTCGCGCTCGTGAAATTTATTTCGCGGGAACGCGATCCCGCGCGGATATGACGCGCGGCGCGTCTCGCCGTCAGATATTCGCACGTAAAAGTTATCGCTCTGACTCGCGAAAGACCTTGAATAAAACTGTGATTATTTTTCAACATATAAGGTAAACGCCCCCGACGACCTAAGGACAAGTTCACTTCTGGCCGGACATTTATTAAAGAAATAATTAATATAATGACAAGTTGCAACAAAGTATTTATACACACGTTAAGTTGGAAACTATTAATCAAAAATTCAGCTTAAAAAATACTAAACATTGAGAATTTTTATGATTTAATATTTACAGTAATTATTTCTTTAACGAGTATCCGGCCATTTGCCTCAATCTGTTTGTTAAATTGAGAATGTTTGAATCTTATATGTCCTGATGATTAACTAGACGACAAAAAAAAATTTATATACGCGTCGTTGTGCGCGTCCTGATGACTCCTCGACGACCTCGATAAAAACTTCGCGAGTGCTCACGACAATTCTTCAGAAGATAATCCGCGATAATGCATTCTTCGCAAATTTACATTAATGAACTTATGAATATTTTCAGCAGCTGTTGTAAATGTCGTCAACCATTACATCAACCTCTTCACCAACTCGTTCTGTTTCGTTTTTTTACGTCGTATTTTTTTTCTCTCGCGTGCTGATGAAATCCTCTTCGCTTCTTAACAATAAGCCGCGCCAATTACGTCGTTGAATCGCGTGAATTATCGAAGAACGGATTGTTCCATTCAGGAAATGTAATATGTTCTGTAGATTACTGAGACGATAAGTAGGTACAGGTGGAAATACGCTTCTCGAACGACGAGTCGCGCGTGTGTTCGCGCAAAAATGGCGCATCATAACGTACGTATATACTACTCCGTCGTTGGTTTCGAAAAGAATTCGAACGCCCGTCTCGACTATATAAAAGGTGACTCACAAGTGTGCCGCGCGTGAACCGCAAGCTCGATGAAATAATCCTCATTCATATTTAAAAGCGAGTCTCTTGTGCTAAGAAAATTGTGTCATGATCCACACACGTATATTATGTACGTATAATCGCGTGACACGTCCGTATTATATATATTCTTCGAGAAATAGATGTCTCGAACGAGTTGACAATTACAGAGAGAGATTGGATGTGCTCTCAAAATATATCACGTATACCATCATTAGAGATATGTTTGTCTTGTATCTCAGAGAGCGACGATATAACGCGTAGCATTTTCATCACGACGAGATGCAAGAAGAGTTTTACGCGTGCCTTTCTTTCTCGGCTGGCGTGGAAAAATCGATCGAATTGATTTATTTGTCAAGTCGAACGTTATATCGTGCTCACAACAACCCCTGAAATAAATAACTTATTCAGAGGTAAATTTGTCTATATTTATTTTTTTGCAATTAAACATTTTATCAATATCCTATCTGCTCATTTTGGTCTTTTTTGATTATTTACTAATTAGAATCTTTTGACCTTTCGAATAGAAAAAAACTTGCACACTCCGCAATTTGTAATATCAGCTGCGAAACGATTGCTCCACAACGAGAGCGTGTCCGGTAGCCAGTAACACACAAATAGCCTGGAGCTCGCGTGTTCGTTTCGTGATTTTTTTTGTGAGGAGAGCCCGCAAGTTTTACCGCGCGCGTACACATCTATTATAATTAGCACTTGCGTAGTTTTCTCACGGCGACATGACAGGTAGGCCGTGTCGGGAAGACGGAAAAGGAAAGAAGGCTCGGTTAAAAGAGCGACGAGGGGGAAGAGGAGTCGAGGGAAAAGGGTGATGGAGAAGAGAGAGACGGCCACTGTCACTGTCTTGGGTTTTTTTTTTTTTTTTTTTTTTTATTTTATTTCACCGAGAACAATGATTTTCTGCGTTTCCTGCGACAACGTAAGAAGATATGATTCGCGATTGATCGAATTCAATATCAAGCCGCGACCGCAACTCGCGATATGTTCCTCGTGATATTCCGCGAAGTGCGACGCGCGATCACGAAAGAACGTCGTGATTATTGCAGGAGCGATTTTTTACGCTCGGATTAAACACACGTACGCGTGTAAGGAGTCAAGTAATTACACGTTATCTCACGACGCGGCGTCGTCGCGTGCGTTGATCGGTGCCGATGACGAAAGAACAGTCACAGCTTAATGACCGATGATGCAATCGAGATTTATTGCCACGCTTTCGATCCCGGCAGAGATGGGAAGTCGCGACGTAATTGTAATAATCTAATGACAAAAGCGGACGCGCGAGAGGGAAGAGGGAGGAGAAATGAAGAGTTGTAAACTGTAATAATCTTTTCTCGAGCGCGCGCGCAGAACGACGACGATTGTACAACAGCAAAAAAAAGAATAGAATGGTTACTGTGAAAAGGTCGCGCATATATTGCGGCAACCATCTCTCTCTCTCTCTCTCTCATTCATTCTTTGCGGAAGCGAAAATCGTCCCGATTGCGAATCCCAAGGATTTTAGATTCACGCGTCAAAAATGCGTCGTTGTTTACTTGTACGAGGACGATGACACCACGACCGAAATGAGGTTCCACGTCAGCCGCTAGCACACTTGTTCACTTGGACGAGTCTCGTAGCCTTCGCTAGCTCTCGACCGTCGTCGTCGTGGTAGCGAGGATAAAGACGAGTCTTTGCGGCCGCGCGAGAGAAAAAGGAGCGAAGAAGAGAAACGAAGGAGGTAAGAGAGAGAGGGAGAAGGAGAGAGAGAGAGGAAGAGAGAAACTGTGCAGAAGGAAGCGAGAGGGGGAGCACGAGCCTTGCAGGACGTTCACCTTTCTTCGTGGGGCCCCGCAAGACCCCGGCTCGGAGAGCCGCCATTACACAATCGCCGAGGCTATGGCTCTCGTCCGTTCCTCGGCCACGGCCGCCATCTTGGTACCGGTCTCGGTGCGCCGGCTATGGTTCAAGATCTCCACGGTGAAGGTCTCAAGCTGTGCGTTTCATGCACGCTCGCGCTCGATGAGAAACCCGCGATGTCTCTTTCGTTCGGTGGATTTTCGCACACGAAAGACGGCAGACAACACCATGACGACGCAGCAAGACGCAAGTCGGGTGCCACGACATGTTGCGAATTTAGATAATAATATGTAAATTTTGATCGACGCATCCGATAAATCGCAGAAATGTGTTAAAAAGAAAAAAAAATTATATTCTTGCACGATGGAATTTGTATAATATTTTATAATATTTAGAAGATAAATAATTTAAATTTTAATGCGTCATTAAAACTTGTATCGAAAAGAGAAAAATTAAGATTCTCGCATGATAGTGCAATTCGTAATATTTCCAAGACACATTTTATTTATTAAAACAACGTGTGCAAAGTTTATATTGGAAATGTTTGCCGATTTAACAAAAACGAGATTTTTCACTTCCGACGCGTGTAACATCCATACACGAGAATTAAACAATTCGATTGCGCGCCACATGCATTCGGTAAAGCCGAACACGCGGAAGATATAATAGGAGATTCGAATGCCTGGGGAGAAAGGCACAAGGAGTACATAAAGCATTTAGCCAGCCCACGTATACGCATACATACATATGTATGTGCGGCCAACATCACGTACCACCCGGTGAAATCACGTGATGGTGTTACGAAACGAAAACCTGCCGAGTACCAAAATTCAATGTCGACGAACCTTCGTCCGAAATAGGAGCGAGGTCGCAATAGATAGAGAATATGACTCCGTATAAAGAAGACAGGACGATCGCGCGCAAGATAGAAAAAAAGAACCGACGTGAATAAATGTGATAAATAATATGTCGATTTTACGAAGTTAAATTTAATTAAAAAGAAAAGCTAAAAAGAGTTGATTGTTTGACGGAAATTTTTTATTCCCGTGATCTTCTATAGTGATGCTAAGATGTTACGACTTTTGAATATTCGGTAAAAAAGAAGAAGAAAATAATAAAATTCTCAAAGAGACAAATCAAATGTCAAGTTAAAGACGTAGCATCGATAGAATATATAAGTTATAATAAATTGAATTATCTCAGAAGATAATCCTTCGGATCGCTCGTTGAAATTTTGAATCGCATCTTTTGCTAAAGAGCAAGAAATGCGAAGCGCGAGTTTCCTTTTTGAAATTTAAACTAACGTTTAAGAACGCGCACACAAAAGTCACAAGACACGATAGACGCACCGCATTCCAATACGCGCGTATCACGGTTGTTGGCAATAAAATCAAAAGAAAAGCTGTTGCTTCTTTCTAGTGTTTTTTTCCGTTTTGTCTTTTTACTTCCACCAGTTGCGGCTTCACGACAAGTTGAAATTGGTTTTCAACGAGCCAGCGAGCATCGTAACTTCGCTCTTGTTAGTCGCTATGTTGCCAGTTCAGCAAATTGCGAAATTCCTTTGCGTAGCCTGCTGGCTGGCCTGGACGATTCGCGAAGAAGCGAGCGACTACCGTACCGTGGCACGTCTCGGAGCAATGTGAAGCGGCAGAATTTTCGACTGAAAACATCAACCGCTCCGTCGATTTTCTCACCCCTTTTTCTCCTTAATATCTCTATTTTTCTTTATCAGAGCGAATATTGAATTTTTTCCAAACGAAAATCGCGAATTGTAACGCAATCTTCTTTTTTAAACGAATAATCGATTAATAATATAAATTACAAGTTTCTCCTCTCGTGAAACAGATAAAAAAAAAGGAGCCAATACGAGACGAAAACAAGATGTTCGTGTTGAAAAACTTGTTTATTCGAAAATAAACTACAGACGTTTCGATCCTAAGTTGGATCTTCTTTAGTGTCTGGATTAAAATAAAATTAGAAAGAACTCAGTTCAAAATTTTTACTTTAATCCAGACACAGAAGAAGAAGATCCAAAGTAGGAAACGAATCGTCCGTTGAACGACGTTTCAATCGAAACGTCTGTAGTTTAACTTCGAATAAACAAGTTTTTCAACACGAACATCTTGTTTTCGTCTTGTATTTCGACCCTTGTTCCCCTTCTTTCTATCCAAGAATATAAATTTTTGTTCTTGCGTTAAATTGCATACGTTGATACCGCGGATAATTGGTTGTTCGAACCAATTCGAGATTTTTCTTTTTCCATCGCGATTATCGAACTCCTTTGATAAATTCTGATAATAAATTGTCGGCACACGAGTTACGTGCAACGTCGCTCGTGCATGCTTTGAATCTTAAGACATTTCTTCGGACGGACGCGGCTCAATGTACGTGAAGATCCGTACGTAAGTAGGCCGGTCGGTTTGGTTCCTTATCCCGTTACCGCGAAGGAGAGACACGTATAATAACCGAGCATTACGCGTCCTGATGTATGCGTTTTCAGCGTCATCGCGTGTCTTTCTTTTCATCCGAAAGTCACGATTGATACGCAATATCGTCAAAAAAGTCACGATACCTAACATTGTTTATTAACGAGATTACACCTAACGGAGAAATATCGATATCTAACGCGCGTTTACTTGTTGAAGTATAATTTTAAAATATAAAATAGAATAAAAACATTTATTGCAGTCAAGATTTGTGCAAATATTCGAAGTTTGTTACGATAATTGTTTAAAAAATTTTAGAACAAAGTTTTTGAGAAAACCACGTAATATTAAAATATCATTTTAACGACAAATAACAGTCTTTTTAACGCATATATTCTGTTAAAAAAAAAAAAAAAAAAGAAAAGCGGTTTATATTATTCTCACGTCGACGCGACTTTTCCGTAAAACATTTTCGCACAGTGACGTGCGTAGGAAACGCACAATAGAGAGAGACACACACGTAAGGATCAATCCATACTGCTTCGTGAAAAAAAAAAAAAACAACGATCGTTCGAGAGTGAAACGTCACTTTTCCGCGCGTTTCTTTTTTCCCCGAGAAGAGGAACGATTCCTCTACGGCCGCATTAATTTCTCGCTTCCGCGGACAGGCGGCGACGGTTCGAAAAGAGAAAGAGCTCGTCAGCGTGTTACAGTGTTCAGGTGTAATAGTTGGTTGAGTAAGAAGAAAGCGACCTTGCGCTACTTTCCATCGTTAGATAATATCGGTAATACAATTTTCACCGTGTCACACACACACACACACACACAGTCATCGCTCGCCGCGACACACACGTGAGAACGTAAACAACCACAGTTAAACGCGCACAGATTAGGGCAGTTTGGTAATACGAGAATCGAAAGGAACGAAAAGACCATGTTCGGTCCACGAACGACCATAAACATCGGATTTCTTTGGACTAAAGACTCCAGTGACCTAACATGAATTAAAAAAATAATTAGACATGTGGATACTAAACGTAAAAATCTTCTCAATGTTTCGTCAAGTGTTTCTTAGGTTTTCAAATATCAGTTCCTGACTTTATTTCTTCAATAAATGTCCGGCCGGTGGTACTTGTCCCTGGGACAATTACCTTAGAAAGTCACGCGGCAATCGGGAAACGTAATTTCAAGGCCAAATGTATAAAATTCAACGATTGCCTGATAAGAGAATTTTTATTATCTCTCATCTTCGTCCGCTCTCTCTTTCGTGATTCACACACACACACTAGTTTGTTCGATTTTGTTTTCACCGTATAACAAATCGAGGTTCCTATTCGTACGAATGTTTGATCGGTCGATTTCAAAAATCTATTCCGACGAAGAGCGTCAAGGCTCTTTCATCTCTCTCTCTCGCGATTCGTTGCAAAGGAAAAAGACGTATTATAAGTTAGCGGAACAAAGTGAG
>QVNZ01022413.1:0-23186 GCA_014825645.1 Pseudomyrmex dendroicus | reverse complement strand
ATATATATATATATATATTTGTAAATAATGCTTTTTAATGAGATGAAATTAAGGAGAACATAAATGCGTCAAAAACACATTCACATCTCCCATTACACGTTGCTCTTTCTTTTTTATCGATATACATTCCTATTCGATCACATCTCACACTCGTTCGTGATCCATCTACGGACACACAAATGCTTGACCTTGCACGTGCTGTGCACGCGAGATTCTGCGGATCTCTGTTATTTCGCATCTCGTACAATCGTTCGCTCGCAGCATCCACGATTCGCTTCTTCTTCGGGATCGTTTCCGTAATCTGATATGCTCCAGAGAGAAAGAGAGAGATCTGTGAACCATCACGTGCTGGCAACACAGTTTCCCATTATTGTGCGCGCATATCTAAGAAAGAATCCCGGACTCAAGCAAAATATCCGCTTATTTCTACATTCCAACGAAACCAAATATGTGTTATCAAAGAAATATCCGAATCATCCGACTATTATGGGTGTAATCTTATCGTTTTTTTTATATGTAGTTCGAAAATACACATTAAAGTAAAAAAATTCTCTTTAAAATAATTAAACATGCAAATGTTGAAACAGACTCGCCCCTGTGCTGTAAAAGCCATCTCGTAACGAGAACTGCGTGACATCGGAAAAGCAAAATGTCGCCAATGATCCGAGGAACTAAAACTCCAGAGTTTAACCTCAACGCATGTGGACTTTGTATTTTTCTAAAAAAAAACATGTAGAATCTGAATAGAAAACTGATGTCGAAAACAAATTGCGCGTATATATTTTATTTGTTTTTCTCAGAAAGCTAGAGACGAGCGCAATTTAGACAAAGTTACGGGTTGATGTTTTGCGATCGTGTAAGAAAGAAGGTAATATTTCACTCGGAAACGCGCGACGCACGCGAACATAGATGCGCGGCTAATGAGCATTACACGGGCTAATGGTAGAACTCACCGCGCGATATATCCGTGCGGCTTTCCTCAAAAATTTGACGTATCGCCGACAGTCATTTATTCACACTTGAATATTAACGAGCGATTTGTGTCGCGCTGCGAGATTTATACGATAATTCTGACTGACACCGGGAAAGAGGCAGAGAGAGAAAAAGAGAAAGAGAGAGGAGGACATCCACGCGACACACGATTTATTGTCCGCGGATCTGCCCACGATGCACCGTTATATTTCGTACGTGCATCGTACGCGGACTGCGCGTTGTCTTCAAAAAACAAGGTGCATCGCTCGGGACGTGTTATTTTTTGCAAATTGAATCAGAGGAAATAATTCAACCGCGTTAGGAAGTCGTAATAACATATATTACGTTTTAATTCGCGATATTTTATTTCGCTTGCTATAAAAAGATGAGGTCTTTCGTTGTTCGATGAAGATCAATAAAACGCTAATTTCACGTAATTGGAAGTTTAAGTTTTTTTTTTTTTTATTATTATTTGTGTTGAACGGGGAGAGAAAAATAATTCAATCCGTTCAAAATTGAGCTGTACAATACAAATGTGTTTTTTTAATGTAATATTATTTGTTAACATATAATACATCCGTTGTATACAGTCGATATATCATATATGCATATATTAAACGCAATTTCTTATTAATACGAGTTTGTTAATTGATATAATATACACTGTATCAAATATACATTAGGTTTTAAATAACTCACTGGTTTTATCACATATTCTTAGTTATTTAAATAATCGTGGTTATTAATTCAAACTTAGCGATACGAAAGAGGGAGAATTTACTTCGTTTTTGTTGATGAAAAAGTTGTTTTTAATTTAATAAGACTATTATTCTAAATTTGAGTAAAAAATTTTACTTGGATCAGGTTTCGTCAATTTTCTCGGATTTTTTATTTGTCCTAATCTGTCAAGATTTTTTCGATTCTTGCACAAAAATCTCTCAATTCTCGAATAAGAGTTGCGATCTGCTCGCGAGATGTTTAATGCAAGAACGACGTGGTTTTTGCCTCTGGAAAATCACGTTTCAATTCGCTAACAAAGTTGCTCTAGGAACAAATAGGGGCATTTCTTGGAAAAGATTGTTGTACAGACATTATTCGCGCTGATATGGAAGCTCGAGAGCGACGGTTACTTTCAAATGTGAGGAGATACTTCCCTAAGAACGACCGCGCGGACTTTTCGATTGAGTTTGCGTTGTGTTGCAACCGGCAATTGGACTTAGCGTGTTGCAATCTTACATGTTGCAGTTTCGGCGAAGGGGCTATTAATTGTATCCGCAACGATACACAGCAAAGGAGTGACGCATAATCCGTGAATTCTTGAAATCACTTCTGTCATAAGAGCAATATTACCGCGCAGGAATTTAATAAATGCCGGATAAAATATAGCGAAAGAGACAGAGAGAGAGAGAGAGAGAGAAAGAGAGAGAGAGAAATTTATCAATCTATGCAACGAAAGACAAAAGCGGATTTATTAAAGTCGAAAGATAAGCCTTTCAGCGGAAAGTTTAAAATTCGCCAACTCGATTCGACGTATTACTTACAAAAGAAAACTTATTGCTACACGCACTTCGAACGATTAAATATTAAATTGAATTGATCTAATATTAATTGAATTAAATTAACTATTAAATATATTAGATTGAGTTTACACATGAAGATCTGTGTATGTACAACTGATTAGTTCAATAAATACAGGAACTAGAAGGCACAGTGCATTGACATTATTCTCGTATACTTATCCCCGTACTTCGATCTCTCGCGATTTTATTTCCTCACTAACCGCAAGCAGCGAATTGTCTGAAAACAAAACTGGCGCGGTTTTAAATGCTAATTAATTCAAAATAATGCGAAAGCTTACTGATAATCAATTTTTAACACTACGTTAATGTTGATAGTAATTCGGTTTTATCCCCGAAAAAAAAAAAAAAATACACACGCGTTCATTCGCGTGGAAAGCTTCGTAAAACCGCAAAGCGGTCTATTTGCGGCCGAATGTTTTCCGCGAAACATGTGCTACTATCACGATTTGTAAAAAAAAGAAAGAAAACAGTCGTTACGTGTTGCCGTCTGTCGCGGCGACGTTCTTCGAGATCGGCGTCAGAATGCTGGACTCCTGATCCGAGTTGGGCGGCGTCAGGACCATCTGCGGCGGCGCGTTGTTCTCGGGATCGGCGCGATCGGCGCGATCGACCTCGTCGGACTTGATCGCGGTCCCGGCGGTGTTGTTGACGATGCACTTCTTGAAGTGGGTCCTCATGTTGCTGCTCTGCGAGAACTTGCCGCCGCAGTTCGAGCACGAGTACGGCTTGGTGCCGGTGTGATAGTTCAGATGAGTCTTGAGGTGGTGCTTTTTGGTGAAAGCCTTGGAGCAGAGGGAACACTGGTACGGTTTCAGGCCGGAGTGCAGCCTCGTGTGCAGGGTCATGTTCGAGCGGTCGGCGAACGCTTTCTGACAGACCTGGCACTGGTACGGCCGCTCGCCCGAGTGCGTCCTCAGATGCTGCTTGAGGAGCATCTTGCGCGAGAACGCCTTGCCGCACTGGTCGCACTGGTGCGGCTTCACGCCCGTGTGTATGCGCACGTGCATGTTGTAGGCCACCCGCTGGTTGAAGCTCTTGCCGCATTCCGCGCACCCATACTCCTTGCGGTTCCGATGGATCTTCATGTGCGAGCTCAGGTAGCCGCGGTCGTTGAAGTACTTGCCGCATTCCGGACAGGTGGCGGCAAACTCCCGCGTGCCCTCGTGGACGCTGCGGTGGTACTTGTAGTTGCGCAGCTGCGAGAACTGCTTGCCGCAGTCCGCGCAGCGGAACGGCTTCTCGCCGGAGTGCGTGCGGCTGTGCACCTGCGAGACGAGCACATAGACACGACGCTGATGTATAATTTAAACACTCTCTCGTAATGAGGAGAAATAAATGACGAGAATGGCAGATACACGTAGATTATACAATTTTAGCAAATCGCGAAAAATTTAAAGTCAATTAAACGCGCGATACTGAGAAAGTGAGAACCGCCGTGGAAAACGCCGCGGCGATGATCGTCGCGATCCGATCGTCTAAGGCTATCGAGAATTTATGCCGGTAATTAAATTCTAGACAAGAACATTCTATGTCGCGCGTCCAAAGATTATAACGCATTGATATTAAACGTGTTCATAAAATCCGCGTTTTCTCTAGAATAATTCAAATGCGTGGGCGTTTTAATATATGCTTGTTTTGATGAAGAAGTATACCTTGAGCGACGCCCTCGTGACGAAGGTCTTTCCGCACTGATCGCACCTGTGATCATCGGCGGCCGGTCGTCCGCGTTGAGCTGCTCCTCCTTCAGCGCCGACGATTGTCTCGTTGTTGTTGTTACTGTCGCTGTTTACGCTGAAGATCCTCGCGACCCTCTCGTCCTCCTTCTTCTCCGTCGTTTCCGACGAGGTTTCCTTTTTCTCGGAGTCGGATTCGATCGTGTCGCAGAGCCTGCTGATCGGATGCGACAGCTCGGGCTTCGTCGGCGTTCGCGGCACCGTCGTCGTTTGCGTCGTCGGATACTCGCCGGTTATTCTGCCGGTATTGGTGATAACGCTGTTGTTATCGTTGTTGCTGCGGGGCAACAATTGCGCGGACGCGATCGCGTTGCTGGTACTCGAGAGAGCCGCCGCTTCGTTGGTGCTCCTCGTCGCGTGCGGCGCGATCTGATTAGAGGGAGCGAACGGAACGGGCGATTGATAGACCACTTCTTGGGTCTTCGCGTCCGGACCGCAACCGATCGTGTTGCCGCTGATCGTCTCGCGCGGTGGCGGCGGCGGCGGCGGCGGCGGCGGCGGTCTCGCGGCGGCGTCGCCGTTAAAACTCGTCTCGTAAGCGGGAACCTCGAAACCGTAAAGCCCGTCGTTTCTCGGCGCTCTCGGAGAATGGATCTTCGGACTGATCGATATTACCGTCGATCGAGTCGGTTCCGGGAGCTTCTTTTGAATTTCCTGCAACAGAGTCGTTAAAATCGCTTTCTTATATGCATGCAAGGCACATTGAGGCGTTTTTCTCTCTTACAGAACGCGAGTGTGTATAGTATCGTCGTACACGTTCTTTGTATCTCCGCGAAATCGATTATACGCGCGTAAACGCAGCTGGCCGAAGTCGAGCTTGTCCATGTTGATTAATTTTGTGAAAGGAAAAAAGGACGTGTAGCGTGATACAACACACTACCGATATATCGCGTGAAGAATCGAAATTTTTGTGCGTCGTGGCGCGTCAGTGAGACGCGTTTCAATGAGCTAGAAAGTGACGGCTGGATTTAAAGCACACACGTTGTCGTGTGTTGTTTTCTTTTGAATTTTTAGTCACGATCGAGTTTAAATGACCACGTCCGTTAGATAATAGCCATTCACGCTTGTTAGCACTGAAGTCGAGCTATCGAGTTAGTCACGTCGAGCTATCGAGATATCGTGAGTTTTTGTGCGCAATTGTCGTCCGTCATCGTGTGTCTTATGACACGCTTTCAATTTAGATCAGTTTTTTACATTGTGAACCGAGTATTGTAATAAAAAAAAATTGCATGTAATATAATGAAATTAATTAATATTATAAGATTGGGGTCTCAATTACATTTGATTTAAAATTGCATACTTTATTTTACATCGATATCTCTCGCCTGTATTTTATTACGAAAAAAAGACGCGACTTTTCAAGTAATCGAAAAAGGAATTGCCGTTCACCGCACGTTTATTCGCGCAATAAAGAAAGAACAGTTTTCTAAAACGACACATTCAGTCGCCGAGCGGCACAATCGAACGTCCGTGTCGTATGTCGACAATTTCCCATCTTTAATGCCAAATAAAATGCTTTTAGTACAGCGATAGTCGCGTATTCAGGAATGCGTCCGCATAATGAGCCAACCAGAAGAAAGCAGCAATTAGAAAGTAGTTAGATACAAAATTCCATAATAAACGCGGATTATTAATAAAACGCATAGTTTTACTCGCGATAGAACGTTAAACGCGCTCTCGAATATCGCCGAGATTGAATTCGTGACATGAAATTCGCGCCGAAAGCAAATACCGGAGGTATCGCCGATATTTTTCTGCGGGATTGCAAAGAATAATAACGCGCGGAATTCGCCGCGTTATATCGTAACTTTCACACCTGTTGCTAATCGACGTCTGCCGCTACTACTGAAACACCATCTTGTCGGTCCGTTTCTTTTTAAAATTGTTTTTCCGGGTACACAAGTTGGTGCCGATACTTTCTATAACGCTCGTTCGCAAGAAAAGAATTTAAGCGATGAAAGCGTCAAACACACACACAAATCCGTCGATCCTGATGTATTTGCACAATTATGCGATTTACGCAATTATGAGATGACGTGTACGATATTGTGTGTGTCAAACATATTATTATCCGCGAATACCAAGTTGATGAAAAAATTGCGTTATCGAAAGGATCTTCTTTCGACGTGCGAAATGAACGTTCGAAATCCCGTTAACTTATATATCGCGCGAGGGTGAAGGAGAGAGGAAATCTCGGCGACGATTGCGTACATACGTGCAGTCGCGTCTTTATCCGACGACTACATCTCGCGCCGATCTCGCGCAAAAGCTGCGGGGCCTGCTGCTGCTGCTTGCGCAAAAGCCAGACCAGTCGCCGCGCGACACGATGACGATCGTCATCACACACACGAAATCTGGCACGCATCCCGTCGAAAGAGAAATTCGCATGATTCGCTCACCGAGATCGCGACGCGCACAGCTGGCGTCGCCAGCTGGCGATGCGCAATCACGGCGCGCGCGCGACCGATCTGATAAACGGCCGGAGCGGGATAAAGCGATAGGGTGCATTAAGCGGAACGACATCGAACTCAAGTGAAGGGCGACGATGCAGCTGAAAGCGGCACCCTGTCACCTGTTAGAAGATGCGCGTGTGTGTGTGTGTCTGATACGTACGAGCTAGACGATGATGATCAGCGCCGACAAATGGCGAGTCCTTCGCGAAATGTTTGTCTGGATTGTGTTTTTTTACTCTTGCACGTGTCTCGTTAATATGCGCATGGTAAAATGCATCGCATGAGATAGGAGAAAGATAGCGTGGAAGTTTATACAACGAACGATTTATGTTATGAATAATCGAGTGTTTTCTTCAACGTTTTGTCTCGAATCCAAACGACGTTATTCCTGTATGCATAAAAGCGCGTCGCGCATCTTGGTTGTAAATCTTATTTTATGGTATATAACGGATCGGCAAATAAAATCGGAGCAAGAGAGAAACATCGGCGTTCTTCTCCGCAAAGGCGCGCCTATATCGCGCGCGTTAACTCGAATCGGAGATCGGCAGAAATCGACGTTGATGTCGGATTTACGGGTGCGATCGTACACATGTGGTTATCATTTAATTATCTTCGCCATTAACGAGCGAGCGATTTATAGGGACACGAGGACGATATTGAAAAATATTTTCTCTCGTTACTTCTTCCTTCGCGCGACGATAATGGTCGTTAACTAAGGTCTTAATGAAGGATGTGTAGTTTATCTTTGCCTCACATCGTCGTTTTGCGACGATTATATTGAAATTTAAGAATACACTCGAATATATATCCGATCGAGCGGGAAACACATTTTGCTCGATTGTGTGCCGTTTACTGCTATTCGCAGCTCGGCACAGTTCCCACACCAGTAAAATCTGTTCATGAGAGAGAAGAAGACCACGAATATCCCTTCTAACAACGGGATTTCGACAGCTAGGTCAAAATCGTATCGTGCATCGTAATCACTCGCGATCGTGAGCACAGGGCTCGTGTGTTTCCGTTCTTCAAACGATCGATGCTTCGAAGTATCGACGAACACAATCTCGCATTGATTCTGACGATTTCGATTTACGTACAATATTTAAGAATATTTTATTGTTATAATTTTTATCTTTCCGCAGTTTTGATTGGGGGAAAACTTGAAATTACTTTCAGACTTAATTTTAATACATTACTTAATATATAAAAAAAAATTGTTTTTAATATTTTCAATGTTTAGGCAAGTGTGCGTGATATTTTACACGAACAAAACAAAATTTTAAATTAAAATTCGATCTCGTAACGGAACGCCTCAATGAGATCATATCAATTAGCGATTTCCAGGCGAACACACGCGAGCTAATATTTGCCGTATGAGATGTACTCACGTCATCGGCGTGACGTTGGGGCACGAGGACGGGTCGCGGAGTTCTCGGTGAATGATGAGGCCTGACGATTTGGCGCCACGGCGACGCGGTGACGCTATTGGCCACGTGTCTGCGGGCGGTTCTCCACCTACAACAACTTTCGCCGCAGCTGAGATCCTCGCCCGCCGTCTGCGTGACAGAATAATCGGAAGACTTCTCGAACGACCTTGTCCGGCCAGTGACTGCGCACTGCAAGGACGATACAACGCCTTGGTAGGGGCACTCATCCCCTCGCATCCTGCCGCAAAATTCGTCCTCCAAACCGAGAACGTTCATCGGCTTGTCCATCGGACAGTCCACCTGCAGTTTTTCGTATCCCGTTCTGATCCTCTCCAGAGGATCGGCGTATCCCTCTGCATGCGGTCCTCCTCCGGGAAGACACGCGCCTCGATGATACACATCGAAGGATGACGATTCGGGAGCCATCGCGAGATTTCTGTCAGCGAGTATCATCGAGCCGTAACACTTTTCCGCGGAATGATCGCTGATTCTTCTATCCTGATGCAGAGAACCGACGCGTGACCACACGTTCGAACTACCAGCGGGACTAAACGAGGGACCGGGATTGTTGAATTCGTGTAACATTCTGGTGTCTCTGAAAATGTTTCTGTTGTCGTCCGTCAGAAAATTTCTCGTACAAGGTTCCTTCTTGTCGGTGATATTTTCGCAGGACGGTCTTCCGCGACTGTACCAGGGATACTGATCGCACTGCAGATACTTGGAACAGACCTTGACGTCCTTCATGTCTTCCGGTTTGCAATCGGTCGCCTGCTCGACGCACGTCGCGATCATGGGCACCGGCGGAAGCCGTATGCGCAGGGTCTCGGCGGCCCGCAGAAAAGCGTCTAATCGCATTCGCGGCACCGTGGCGCTTCCGGTGTAAACGAAGCCGAGCAACGCCGCGAGTTCCGGCGCCTCCATCTCAGCCAGGATCACCGTAATCGGCTCGCAATGAGCGGCGGCTTTGCTGTGCGCCAGCAGCACTTCCTGCACACAAGAACGACGTTCGATTACTGCTCGCTACGCGAACGAGTAAAGCATTAGATAATAGGGGATAACCTATAGTTAGCATCCCTTCAATGATCGGCACTTTTGATTGATTTTTTCTAGTCGTTAACTTTCTTGTCTGGTGGTTACTTTTTACTTGACATTATAGTGGGATTAATTTTTTTTTGTTTGTAGCAACTTTAAAATCTTGAAAAAAATTGACAGGTCTTTAAAGTGCCAATCATTGGGTGTTTCACTCTATTTATGTAATAACAACAATAATGATAACGCACATACAAGTTACAAATAGACGACAATAAAATTTCTTACATCAAAAAAAAAAAATAAATAAACAGAAGCGGAAATGCGCATCAAGATGAACTACATCTACCAATAGCACTGCATTTTCGAAGATAAATGACACATCTCGATCTTTTCCTGTTAAATATGAGAAACACAACGAATGCACGCGTCATTGATCTATACACAGGCGAGACCGAGAAATCTGTGTATCAAGATTGACTTTGGTATAGGTTTGGATCTCGTGGCCGATGAGAGTCATCTTGCGAAGCATTAGATACGCGGCGTGGCACAGCGTGGTGGTAATAACATGTATCAAGAACACGTTATTGAAAGGTTAAGGCACTTGTCTGGCACATCAAAGTAGGCTGAAGTTTTTAGTCCCAGTTTGAAATTGAAAACCGCACGAATTTCCGCGGTCATTTGACATAACGGTGTGTGTAATGCGTGTGCGTTGCACTTCCACTTCCACAGAAGAAGTAGAAAGTTGCAAAGAAATGTATTACAACCGCGTTTTATAAGCTTGATGGGTAACTTTATTAACGGCGATGGAAGAGCGACGCGCGTTGCTTTTGTTGCATTGCCGTTAAGTCGTCGCGAAGATTTTTTTTCTTCCGACGCGCGACGGGACGGACAATCTCACTACCGCGAATGAAAACACGGGATCGGAATAAAAAAAACTCTCCCGGCGAAATTCAAGAAAGCATTTCCTTCGAACGTTTCGTCTTCGCTCGTAAACATCACGTATTTGATTTACTTCATCCATCTCTCCGTCGTTATTCGCACGCGCGCGCATAATAGAACGACATGGACAACAATGAATTACGACTGCTTCATTGTTGCGGAGCTCTCGGCGAAGATTGCGCGCGCTGGCACCGGGATAACTGTAATTACGCGGCTCGATCGGCGCGGCTGTTTCCGATTTTTTACCGCGATAATTAACCGCTAACCGCTAACGGCCGGTCGGTCGTCGGGATCAGGGAACCAATTTGAATTAACCTCCGCGGCGGCACACAATGCTGTGCAATTCACGTGATCATCTCCTTCGTTGCACTTTTATCTCGTTACGCAAGAGATATTCGGCGCGAGACCTTCGAATTGGAAGAGAGAGAACTTTCGTCAATTCTCTCTTTCTTCGAAACGCATTTGTTTGCGCGCGAGCGCGGTCTGCGAGGTGTCTGGAAAATTGTTTTCCAATGGCTTTCTAAACATTTTCTGAATATTTTCTCGCGGTATTGAAGTTACACACCTAGCACGGCGTTGCGAACGTATGAGAGTCTGAGATGATCTTCGATCATTTTACTTCACGCCCCGCCCCGCAACCATTTTAACGGATCATACGCGGCAAAAAATGGTCGGGGCATCATTCTTGCACGTAGAATCGCAAATGAAGCGTTGGTACGCGCGCACGGCCGGCGGCGGCTCGATGCAACTTTGCTCGCCGCGCGAGTTCCAAGTCCAATGGCGTAGACGAAACTCTCGCGTCTTCCGCAAGAAGACCGACAAACGCGATTGCCCCGCGTTCTAATTCCGGCGAACGGCGAACTCGCTGTTTGTCTCTCGTTACACTTGTCGGCGTAAAATACGCACGTGTGTACTTTATATATGTATAAAACGTAAAAGCTACACAATCGTTTCAATCAGAAAAGAAGAAAAACAGGTTCGCAGATTCCTTTGAATAACATATTGTAAGCTACACCTATGCATGTTGCAAGACTGCGCCGTCGTTTCTTCTTTCTCCTCTCGTGCCAGGAGTGCTCTTTCTCTTTCTCTCAGCTTGCGATTACTTAAGTTTAGTGTTTGTGCGTATTGCACTGCTCGAATAGTAAACACTTCCGGAAGCGGTGCAACCAGAATGTGTACTTTGCTACCGCAAATATGTAAAAACAAAAAAAGACATCCGCGCAACAGAGCGAAAACAAATTAAACCCGTTTGTCAGGCAATCGTGAATAATTGCGCGTGTTTATCGGAACTTCATTGATATAATTAGCGTGGTGTAACCAGTATTCTTCGTTCTTACTTGACTTATTATATCGATATCTCGCATAGAAATTTATTGCCGTATAATCTAGCGATCACTTAATTATTTCGAGTAATAAGAACATTGTTGTTGGTAATTTCCGAAGCACAGAGCGATCGCAAGCATTTCAGTGCTCGGAGTTGCAGCGGAATGTGCAAGAAACATCTCGTATATGTATGTTTTACGATCTCTTCAGATAGTTTCGAGAGTTCGCGAATAAACACTCGAATGCTGAGATGGCAAAGTCTTTCGATTCTTTTTGCGTAGATGGAATGACGTTTTATCTATATATCTTTATGTTAAATTCATTCGTTTGACAGCAATTACTTTCGTTCGGATGACGTGAGAAAAAGTGTGTCGGAGACATTTGATGAAGTTCAAACTTGTTTATATCGATCTGGAGTATCGCATACTTCAGATCGTTCTTCTGGAACTACTACTGCGTACGTACATGGATAATCTGCAAATCTGACATCTAAATATACTACGTGGATTTATTACACGATCGCATATACATACTTGCATCTCATATCCTGTTCGCGAATTCTCTGGGCGTGGAGAATGAGAAGCAAAGATAATATAATATCAAATAATTTTGCAATTCAAAATGCACGTGTTTTTTTTTTTTTACGTTTTACTTTCTTGTTAATGTGATTTCTGTGAAAAAAGGATCGAGGATTTTTTTTTTAAACATCGAGGGACGGAATAAAAATGCAAAATTCTAAAAAATGATTGAAAACTTAACTGTCAAGATATTAAAAAACAAAAAACCAATTTGTGTTATTGTCTTATTTTTAATAATTGCGCATTCGAAAATACTTCCGTATTTTATTTCAGTTTGCTTCCATTGGCCCGTAAATCATTCTCACATTACGAGAGAGCACGGTTCGTCGAGAGATCTAACAATTTATAATTACAAGTATCTACATCTAGTATCTATATATCGCGATTACCGCTCTCAAGCTGTGCAAAACTTTTAAAAACCTTTTTCTATCAATTTGTACAACGATCTATCGAGCGCGAATCGGACGCGATTACGCTATCTCTGCCGGTCTGTCAATCAGTTACAATAAGTACCGCAAATATCTACGAACGACTAATGACTTCAAGCTGTGCTTAGATTTTTACGCCCGTTTTCGTACATTTGTCGATCGATCTATACTGCGCGCACACGTGAAACATCATTCGTCGGGATTTTGCAGCGATCCAGTCGGGATGGCGCAGCAGCGATCAGTTTGCGCTTTCTATCCGCATCCGATGCGATCTATCCGATACGCGTTACGAAATTCACGAGGTGCGATCGGAAAAACCGATTGAGGAGACGTCGTAATTATAATGATTATAGTAATAGCGCGGATATCAATTTTCATAGCTCGCGAGCGAGCGGTCGGGTAAATTTTCGTTCTCCGCGATTAGTTTTTAGCCTCTCCTCCGACACAAAGTAAACGCGATGCCGAGTTTCGCACCTCTCCCGTGTAATTGCGGTTGTTACACCTGGCAATTGGATGTGGCTCAACTCAGGCAAACGTTGCGGCATTTCTCGCGCACAAATACATACGTACTGCTCATTAAAGAAAACGAATGACTGTTATCGCCAGACACCAGGCGAACGATATTTCACGCGTTTTGCACGAAAATGATCGACATAAATAATACTCTTTCACACAGTAATATATTATATATTTATATTTATATAACATATATTTATATTTAATACATATATATATTATATAATAATATGCTACATATACATAGTACATTATTATATAATATATAATATCCGCCGTCAGGCGGATTATCTGGATTCGCTTTGGTGTTTCACGTATTTTGCACGAAAATAAAAATACAAAATATTTACACAGTGTAGTTAATAAATTGTACAATAAATATGTAGTAAAAATTTATTTTGTACGATAGTAAATATTTATTAGATATATATGTGTTAGATATACAATAGAAATATTCGGAATTTAGGTCCTTCGGTCCGGCGATAACAGTTTTTCTTTTTCCTTAATGAATCGCGCGCGAGAAATGCAACAATTCATTAGATATTTGCTAATAAATATGTTGCTTTTTGTTTTGATCGTGTATTTGCGATGTGTTACAAATTGCGCGCGAATATCTTTCGGTTTTCATCAATATCGTTTCTGCACTCGCGAGAATCGCGGCCGGAGCGTGTGCATATACACGCCACAACGATTCGCTCGTGCGATATCGCGCGTCTGAGACAATAATCATACGATTTCGTGGCCGAGAAAACGCTCAGAGCCGCGATTTAATCGCTTCCAACATTGCTCGCGGAATTATTCGAATGTGTGAGCGCAATTGGAAGTAATAATTATTATCGAGGCGAAGGAGGCGAAGCGGTTGGCGCGTAATCGGGACAAACTGTCCCTGGCGTGTGTCTCACGGTATTCTTAACGCTTAAACGTTCCGTAATGCGATTTGAGTAACTGCAAGTTACCGACCCGCGTGTTGCACTTAATAATGTCAACGTCCCGCTGCGCGTGTCAGAATATTTTCTGCCGAGTTTAATTGAAATAATTTCTTTTACGTTTACTAATAAAATTGAATTAAAGTGAACAAGAAAATATGCAAACTATCTTCGAGAATGTAACGCTTATTATAACTTATCGCAACAAAGGAAACTGGTTTACTTTTTTGTCGGCCATATTTTATTCAACGCAACGAGCGAGTCAAATTGCACGGTAAACGAGACTCGCGTAAAAATAATCGCAAGTAAAGAAGATCTCCGAACGAACATTCGCGGATAAATAATGGAATTACAAAACCATCTAAAAATAAAACGTTATTTTTGTGGCCGGTATGTCTAGTCGATTAAAATTTTTAATCGAGCAACGAGTTTTGCGCGCATCATAAGAGACACGGAGACGACGAGAATTCGATAAGAGTGTGATTAGGAAATGTGTAAACATCGAGAAATCGGGCCGTAAACGCGACGAGCAATGAAACGAGTCGCGAATCATAACGAGACATAACGATTTCTACGCACGAGATGTAGCTACAACTGGACCATATATCGGCCATTAATCATATGCCGTATCGATAAACTGTTACGCGAGTAACAGTGTCAAGAGCCGGTGCTAAAACTATCACACGGATAGCAAACTATTACCCAGAGACGTCCATGACGAGAGAGAGAGAAAGATTCCTGGAAATCGACACACAACGCTCGACTTCAGCGAGGAAATGCAACGCTATTAGAATACAATACGCGCGCACCATGATGAAGAATATTGGTGAAACGCGCGCGTAATCGATTCTAATCGATCGCGATATACTTAATCGCGATTGAGATTTATAATAATAATAACATGTCGTAATTTATATTTTTCACTCATTTAAATTCAGGCATTTAATCGCAAATTTTCGCGGAACAACCGTGAATCGTAAAATCCTTTTGATTGCTTTTTGAAACAAAAATCGGCGTGACATTTTGAAATAATTGTCTAATTATTCTACGGGAACGTATTATTCTACGGGCGCGATTTCCGCGCTATTGAAATTTCTCGATTTTCCCGGCGCATATCCACGCTGCAATCCGATAAATAACGTTTGCAAGCAGGTAATCCGTGTTGTATCGTGCCCTCGGGCGCGCGCATAAATGAAAAGCCACAATAGTAATGTCGATATAGATCGGAAACGCTGATACGTAGTTTGTAATGCAACCATACACGTCGTGTAATGTTGCCGCGGTTACGCTCAGTTGCTCAGTGTTTTAATCCGTCAGTATCCTGTCAAACGTGTTGTACTCAAACGTGAAATAATGTGTCATCGCGCAACGTTATCTGGCGTGTCTATCTCGCATTTTGGCGATATATACAAACATATCAACCGTATCGCGTTACCTAACCTGATGGTAATTGGCAACCAAAGAGAGGGACGTGGTTTCTTTAAAACGTATATTTAAAATTCAATAGCCTATTTTCTAGAAAAAAAAAAAAAGATTGAATGACTTCTTTGAATTTTTTTCCCATCGATGTGGAGCAAATTGATTGAGTGTTATTGCTTGTTTGAATTTTATGAGAAGCTCGCAGAATTTCAACAACTTTGTCGGATATTTGTATTATAATTTCTAATATATATACGTAGCGTCTGCATCGACTTCTTATTAATTCAAAGATTTTTCTGATAAAAAATGATAAATCGGTTTTTATTTAAAGTCCAGTTTTGGTTTTTCAAGCAGTTCCTGTAACGATATCTCGCTTATTGTTCGCGTGAAACGATAAAAATTCATGCGGAATCGGACAGATTGTTGTGTTTTTTTTACGACAAGATAAATTTTATTTACGACTAACTTTATTTACGCTTTTTTAATGAAAACAACGAGCGACGATTTTAAAATTCTTCCTACAGATCACTCGGGTTTATTATCTCGCGGACGTGTGTCAAGGTCGATGTTATCTCTTCCTTACACGTAAAGTGAACGTTTACCGGAGAGATCGGGGAATAATTTCTTTATTTTCGCGCCGAGGAATATACAGATTCAAACGGGAACGCAAAACCGCTCGAAAAAGAAAACAAATATAATATATTACGAGTTTTATATTCAAGTTTTGTTTTGACGGTATTTTTTTTTTTTTTTTTTTTTTTCAAATTAGGCGAATTTTGTGATTAAAGTAACGCTATGCAGCGGGGTTTAAGACGAAATAATGTTAGACTACACGGCATTTGCATGCGGAGAAGCGATTTGGATTCGCGCCAGGAATATTACAAACGCGTGTTGGCACAAGGTACTATTATGAGCTATTAAAATTAAATAGCCATCGTAATCACGCGTATGAAATATGCTACCCGCGTACACAGAACGCACGCTAATCGTTACAACTAAACCTTAATTCGCGTATGATATAATGTTGCGAGCGCGATTACGGTCGACCGCCATCGCGCGCGTCTTTTCCTGCTTTAAAACTGTAGCGACACCGTCCCGCAGAGCAATCGATAAAATTGCCTCGTTTGATAAATCGAAGCGAAATGAAAGTCGGTGCGAAAAAATTTGTTTTTAACGTCCCTGAAAAAAAAGACCTACAATCTACCGTATTAATACACGCGCAACAACATTTTGCTTCTTGCGTTCGTATATTAAAAGCTGGCAGATACTTGAAGAAACAACACTTTTCCTCTCGGTTTCTAACGAACGGTAGAGGTCATTGATTTTAATTGACTTCCGCTATTAACGTCTAATATCATACAAACATCGCGTATTAATCTTTGAAGATGTAGAGATCAATTGTTCGGTGTATTTATAAAACGACGTACGTAGCAGTGGTTTTACAATTACCCGGGTGTTCTTTTTTTTTTGCGACGTTTTCTCTTGAGAATAATATAATTCTTTCACAAAGAAGATCGGAATGCATTATTAATGTACGTATTGCCTCGCAACATCGTCGTCTAATTAAATCCCCGGCGTATTTCGTTCCCGCCGTCGGGTTCAATTACCATTTCTTGGAGCAAGTAGACGCAAAAAATTGCCACGATTAAAAAGCCGACAGCGTGTCATCACCGTGTTCTCCCGTTACCTTGTCTTCCACTATGTATGTCATTGAATTTTTTTCGAAGTTGCTCGGAGTTTATTATAATAATCTCTCGGTGGAAATTAATGAGAAAATTTCTGCCAACACGGGACGGAACGAGTAAACGGTGTGACAGTTTTTAATAGATTGCAATTAATTACAATTAATAGAATACATTATTCATAATTTTAATATTACGTATACGAATGAATATATATATATATTTAATTTTAATAATATATATTTTTTGTTTACCATTTCCTGATTGTTTTTATGTACGAAATCTCATTACAGCTTATCTCAAATAGCTACGAGCGTTTCACTGAGAAAACACGCGCACTGCGTAAAGGACATTCAGGAATTACAAGATCGTACGTACACACGTACGTGTCGACATCGTGTCTCTCGATTGACGTGAGCATTACACGCTGACGTGATATATCGGCCGGTCGGCCTCTCTTTCAAGTTACGATAATCTTAATTAAGCAATGAATACGTGATCTCGTACGCTGTACGTCGGCGTCCTAATAATGGGCTTAGGATAAACAGGCAGAAATATGCTTCTGTGCTTCTGTACCGGAAAAAGCGCGCACCGATGCGGAAAGCCATAACACTAACTCATTACACAACGTTTAAAATCTTCGCTCGCGCGCGCGTGTGTCTATCAGGTTGTCTAAACGTTTAAAAAATTTTGTTTCCATTCGGCCTCATAACAATTAAACCGTGAACTCATAAATTCGCTTGTTTGCGAGGCTCTACGTGCACTTGCGCCTTTAATTAAAAGCGTGTCACGACGTATTTTTTTAAAAATGAATATAATTTTTATATCTTTTTTAATTAAAATTTTATTAATTACATATATTTGATGTTGACTGTTATTTTATCGTTTGTTATTATGTTGTTGATTGGCAATGAAAGAAGGTTCTTCTTCGAATTGCAAATGTTTTTCTCAGCCGCAGTTACACTTACGGAAGATAAGAGCGTCGTGTGTTCGAGATTCGTCAAAAGTAGTAAATAAGTAAAACGGCCTATCCCATGATCATTCCAAAATATTCATCGCGTTATTAATAATGTTAGCAAGAAGCTATAAAAAAAAAGTTGTAAAATATCTCAGCGAAACACGCATTTGTCGTTCAAAATCTCCTCACGCGAAATTCAGGTTTCGAGTCTCGAATATAAAGTTTTTTTTATCGATGAAGTTTTTTATCGGCAATCGGGGATAATAACGCAAATATTTAAATTTCGCGCTTCAGTGACCCAATCCGAACAAACAAAATCATAAAAGAATCATTTCTAAATTTGTATGTGAGTGTATGTTTGTTTTAAATCTTTAAATTTTTCCGAGACACATATAATGCGTCGTAACTTTTTAATAGAATTCTCGTCATTAAAAATACAACATGCTAAATTTAAGCTTCATTGTGACAACATTTTCTCACCGGCGCTACTGTATAGTTCGCGACTATAAGAATTACGCACACTTCGTTAATTGTATCAGTCGCGTTAATTAGAGCACGCTCGTCCAAATGAAAAGGCCCAGATGCGCCAGCGCAATCAAGTTCACAAATCGCGTAACGTGTTTCGTAACGACGAGTCTCCCCGTTCGAGCAATTTCGAATGTTTTTATAATCCTTGTAAATTTTAAATGCGCATCACAATTTAGCACCAATAATAAAAATCTACGTACAATACATGTATAGATTTTTAATATCGAAACAGTTAACTTTTTGGAGCACGGCCGTTGATATAAATTGAAACTATTGCTACTCGTACGTGTGTATGTAATCTGTGTAGATCGACGCGCATTAAGTAATCATTCTGATTAGATTATCACTTAATTCATGTAAAAGTAAACGCGAAAGATACGCGGAAATTGTCTGATTTATGTCGGCAACATCTAATTTTTTTACACACGATTGTGAACAAATCGCGAATTAATATCTCGTTATATACACACATAATTTTGTTTTTCTCCTGTATTATCGAGAGTGAATCATTTCACTGTCGAAGACGTGTGATATCGCAGCGAAACTGTTGCGAACTCCCGGATATCAATGTTTATGATGCTCATTAATGTTAATTGCATGTGTAACGTGCGTCAATGCAAAACCGGATCTAAACGTGCGAAACAAACTGCTCTAAACGTATTATAAATTTCGCTGGATTATTTTAAAATCGAGATTTTGAATAAAAAATACACATTATAATTGCATTTTTTTTTCATATTTTAATAAATTTTCAAATGTAACAAAACATTCGACTTTCGTGTGAAACGTTGCAGCTTCGAGACTCGTCTCAATTCTCGTACCGTTTCTTGTGCGATTTTCACGAGATAAACGGAAGCGCGTAAGGAATTCAATAATTCCTGTCTTCGTGTATATGTGTGTGTGTGCGACGCACACGCGTAAAAAAAGAAAAATAACAACCTCGCGCGGAACGAAACAGGTACATTGGGTCAGATGTCGATAAATCGAGATGCCGAGACGCGAGAGAATCCGCGAATGGTAGTGCCGGAAAAAGAGGCGCGTATCGCCGGCGAGACCCAATCCCGACACGTCTGCGAGAAACCGCAAAAGGGTCGCCCGGTAACTCGCGGGAATGCATCGAGAGCTTTACCGAATCAAAGGTCTGGGAAACATTGAAGTCAAGGTTGCCATATTTGTTTGCGATAAAAAATGACTGGCCTTTTGCGGACACCGGTTTTTGCGGACGCGGAGGAGAGTAAACTGCGTTTCTAATGTACAGCATCGTGTGCGTCGTAACGTTGCTTTTTTTCTCTCCTAAATAATTGATACTATTAACAGTGAAATAAAAAGTCGTCGCTCAAAGTCGTCGCAGAAACTGAGGATAAAATAAAAAGTACATTTTGCGCTGCAAATATTCTTCCAAACGAGAAAGCAAGAATTTTTACGAAATAATAAAAGATAAAACAAGACAAATTATGATGCGCGGAAAGAGAGAGAGAGAGAGAGAGAGAGAGAGAACTACGAGAACTTTTCTTTTTCCGACATTCTGTGTTCGTTCGGAAATTAGAAAGCGTAATTCGTGGCACGAATCGCACAGCGACGCATAATTGACAATTTTCACGTAGCTGACGCGATGTTACTTTGTAATTGCCGAAGTGCGTTGGGAGAAAGAGGGAAAATTCGTTCCGCGGTTTTCTTCCCACGGTGAAATTCTACTCACGTTTAAAACTGCGCGCTTTAGTGAATTTACATAATGAATGATGTCGACGACGTTTTTTTTGTATTATCGTTCGACGTTGAGTCGCTCTTTAAAGAAATAATTGACTCTCGAGGGGATGATATTTATAGGAAGGATCTCGAGATGGAGAGAAGTTACGATGTATAGAGACGCGGATTACTTTATATGCGCGCAGCTTCAAATCTAAAACCCCGTTACCTGTCTCGTTACTTTTGCTCTCATGTTCGAATCGGGTGGCGCAATAGTTTAATGATCGCGCAATTCCGACGTAGGCCGCCGCAAACGTGCATCGCAACGTGCCGAGAACGCGATTTCGCGAAACTTCGCGCGAGTTGCGCGATATTGCGCGCATTATCCTTTATTTCCGTGTGACATAATTCGGCGGCATTTAAACGCTCGTGCTTCGCGCTCGCACACGCGCACAATCGATTTATATATCGCGGCAACAGCGAACGAGCGAGCGAGCGAGAAGCATTCGCCGCGAAATGCACTTTGCATTCAAGTGCAATATTAACAACTCCGTCTGTTATCCGGCAATACTAACCCGCTAATTAGCAGCAGCTGTAGTTCTTCTTATTATGCCTCTTACTTTATGAGCGAAGAGTAACTACTTCTCATCATAGACGCTAGTTTTTTTTTCCTTTTATTAAATCGTAATGAACATACTTCAAATATCGTTTGGTTTTCGCAAGTAGTTTTAGTGAGTGGATCGATCTATCTATAACTCTTCTTTATCTGCTTGCGCGCGGGTAACATACTTTCTATATTTGTACATGAAAGTGCATAAAAAAGATGATTTTAAAATAAGATCTCGACAACAAGTGCGGTAAAATTTATTTTTTTTCAATTTTTAAATTTTTTTTCAAAGATGCAATTTAATTTATTTTTCTGTTTGCGGAAAAGACGAGACTCTCTCTCGTTATTTATTTGCGTAATAAATAAAACTTTTTTCGCTTATTAATTAGGTCGTTGTTTCATGACCGACCTGAAGATACGGGCTCGCTGCGGACAGGACCAGACGATGAGCGAGAAATCTCTGGCCTCCCGGGCAGCACAGGCTCACATCGGCGAATCGCTGCGACAGTATGGCCTCCTTCAGGATGTCACCGACATCCGGTGCCCTCCCCGAAACACGTATCACCTCTCCCATCATGCTCTATTTGGTGTGATCTCGACACGCACACAAGAAAAAAAAAGACGCGCGTTCCTCGATGACAAGTTCATTTACATGAGATTTATCTCATGCCATAATTATAAAACGGTTTCTTATAAATTATTATTCTGTTACTCCCAATTCTTGTCGTAAGCGTCTTTGAGCGTGAAAAACCGGTTCTATCGTTGTTTTGCCAATCAAACTTTAGTCGTTCACACGATTCCACTACGGTTTTTTTCCCTCTCTTTTTTGCTTATTAAAGAGATTTTATCATATTCAAAGTATTTAGTTAGAATGTTAACGGATGTCATTCTAGGTCGCATTTGATGTAAATTCCTCGTCGATACCGATTCGCGCGCGATTCGCTCGTCTCTCTCTCAACATGTGATCGATCGATCACGTCCGCAGGTGACATTTATGGGCTTCGTCGTGTAACGAGGTAAGGAATTGCGACCGCGTGACGATTATTGGCACAATAATCGAAAAATAAGTATGTTGACATCCGTTGTCGCGCATCGCAGCGCAGTGAAAGATTTACGGCTGACCGTATTTTTTTCTTTTTCTTTCCGATTTCAATTTTACACTCTCATCGTTAAATTAGTCTCGGTCTTGTGTGTTATTCCGTTCTCTCTCTCTCTCTCTCTCTCTCTCTCTCTCTCTCTCTCTCTCTCTCTCTCTCTCTCTCTCTCTTCTTCTATTTCGAACGTTTACATCGGACAAGTCAATTAGAATCAAGTTCTTTTTCCCCCACGTTAACGGAAAACAAATTTGAAGACGTAGAAATTTAATAAAGTACTTCTGTCTCTCAAAACAGTTTTTTTGTTATAAAAAAAACACTTTAATAAACAGCTTGTAACAGTTGTGCTAAATAAAAATACACACGTACAATATCGCGTCTATCACAAATGTCATTTTACAAACACAATTAGTTATTCCTTAATTATGATATTTTTATTCTTTTCAATCGGATGCTGTCATTAATTATCGTGCGCGCACGACACTTTCTTCTTCGGCCGTCGCTCGCGCGATTCCCATAAATCTCGGCTCGGTTTCTTCTCGCGATCGGTTCTTTAATCGGCCACCTTTTGTAGCTCCTCGTCAGTATTACGCGATAATTCCGCCAGAATGCTGTTGGACCAGTCAATTTCACGACAAAATTTATTCAAGTCGCTTTGCGGGAACCGTCCGTAAGATATCGATTTTAACGGCGACGATTCATTCATTAAATGCCAGTTGTCACATTTTTATTTTTATTTTTTTTTTTTGCGAAGATAAACTTCTGAATTTTGATTATCGAAACAACATCTCTCGAAATTGTCGATGTTCACTTTCTTCGGGCAAGGAGGAAAAAAACTGTGAGTTATTCGATTCTCTCAAACGTCGGCGAACGTCGTTCGTTTAACACGTGATCGATCGTTGCGATTGATGTGCGCGCTGAAAGGATCGACTCTTCTTCTGCATGCTTTATCGTGTCGCAATCACACGGCGCGGCACGTCATATTTTGCATCGCTTCTTACAAAATGTTTTGTGATCTGACACCTAGCGGATTGCGCAATCTCGAAGATTTCTCTGACCAAAGTAGAGCAACGGAGAGATCGAAAGTCTTTCCGTGATTTGTCAAAACTGAGGAATATAAATTTTAATCGGATCAGTGTTTTAATTCACAAATTTTTTTCTTGCTACAAATTCGTAATTGTCGCAAGTCGACGCATCAAGAACGTTCTTCCGATCGAATCTCTAATTTAACAATCGCTCCAGCTTCGAGTCACAATTAATTAAGTAAAGCTCCGATGAGAAAATAATGCGTGCATGTTGACGTTACAT
>QVNZ01022411.1:0-32295 GCA_014825645.1 Pseudomyrmex dendroicus | reverse complement strand
TCCCCGGAGTCTTTTAATTCCGAGGATCAACGTGTCCGTTTTAGAAGATCAAAAACGCGGGCGAAAAGAGAGAAACAACACCGGAGAGAGAGAGAGAGAGAGAGAGAGAGAAAGAGAGAGAGAGAAATATTCGCATATATCTCTACGTTAAATGTCAAACTTTTTTTTGTTCAGAATCATCTCTTACGTAAACATTTTTATTTAAAAAACCCAAAAAAAAGCCAAAATAAAAAAGAAAGATAAATTCGAGCCGAGCGAATATAATAATACACGCGAATGTGAACACTCTCGTTCTCTCTCTTTCTCTCTCTCTCTCTCTCTCTTCGTGTGATGCGCGTCGACGCGCGGGAATATGCAACGGCTGATTGGTAAAATCGGCGGTATCGATCGAGAGGTTCTCACTTCGGTGCGGCACGTCCGCGGGAATGTTGCTATCTATGAAATGCTCGGGTCAGGAACCTCGAACCGCGGATTCATGCGAGCCGAGCTTTGAAATGCAGTCGAACGACTCTCGATCTCGCGCGGATCTTTCTTTCTCTCTCTCTCGTACGCCTCGCGCGCGGTCTCGGTGCTGCCGCTATCGAACCTCCATCCCTAGGTTTTCTAGCGAAATCAATCGGCGCGCGGCAATCGGATGACCCGCGGGCACGTACGCCGACGGATTTAAATTGCAAATTGATTTCGCTTCTTTGTAGTCAGCCACCTAGTGCGTACCACCTATCTCCGATACGTGACGCGGTAGCTCGACATGCACATCTCGCGCCGCGCCGCGCGAACTTCTCTTCCCGGAATTGGCTCTAATCTCAAACGTGCCGGACTCCGCTGACAGGTGTGTGCTGCGGAAAATCCGACGACATCTTCAGGTATTTTTTTGTTTTTGTTTTTCTCGACACGCGCGCATGCACGTCGGAGAACGGCATCATCGATCATCGGCGCATGGTAATGACGTCTTTATCCGAAAAGCGCGATAAGTTGTCTCTCGTAAAAAATGAGATATATACTTGAAAGATATTATAAAAAACAAAAATTTTTTCACACCAACATACTTTTGATTAGTTTCGTACACGTGTTCTTAGACTTGTGTGTTTGGTCGGGCGTTGAAATTTTGACGGATCTCGCGGCAGAAAAGCGAAAAAAAAAAAAAAAAAAAAAAAAAAAAAAACGACATGTATATTGTAACAAGGTAGAAATGTGACCTTTCCCCAACGTGGATATGTAACGCATCTGCATATTTGCAAGCGGCGCTGCCGAGTAAAGTGCTGAATCAGTCACGACATCTTTGAGCCAAACCCATCAAAACTTTCGCACTCGACCAACATACTTCAACAACTATTTGTTCTCAATAACGCGCGAGACACTTTAACAGGTGTCGCTGGATAAAAAAAAAAAAAAAAAGATGTACGAAAAAAAACAGATGTACGCATTATAAATAGCACGTCGAGATTGTTACAACTAATTTGCCGCATAAACATTGCAAAGTTACGCTCGCAAACAATCTAGTTTTCTTTTTTTTGAGCGTCTTATGATTTATGTCGCGAGAAAAAGATCGTATTTATTGAAATGAAAATGCTAATTTGTAGCACCGAGAGTCTCGATACTTTGTCACTTCGTATCATCTAAACAAAAAAAAAAAAAAAAAAACATCTTCGCTTGACGCATCTTCACCACGCGGGCGCGCCATTTGCATATTCGAGTGAGTTCTCTTTTTCTTGTTTTTTTTTCTTTTTACACTTCGTCAAAATCGCGAACGTAGCGCGGTTCTGTTGTCAGTCTCTCGCAAAGCCTCGATAAACAGAGATAAGAAGAAGCGCGAGAAGATAAAGCGTGTCTCTTGCAACCCTGACTCGTTACATGTGCGCGCTCTTCGAACCTGAGGGAATATCTGAGGATCGCCGTCGAAAAGCCGGGTGGTCGGTTCGTCCGACCGCGTATCTTTTTTCGCGCGCGCGGACCACCCTCTCCCGACTCTGTCTTATTTTTTTTGTTTGTATTTCTCACTCGCGCTTTGATACAGCAACGCGATATGCTTGCATGTATCATCGTTACACGCGATCCGCCGCGCATTCTCTTTCTTTCGCGCGCCGCGCGAGGAAATCCTTAATGCGACCCTCAAAGGGAGGCAGTAAATTACAAAGTAACGAGGCTCGACAAAGGAAGACTCTTAAACGCCATTACCGAGCATATACCTCGTTTAACGCGTGTTGGCGAGAAAAACGGCGCGCCTTATATATGTAAGAAAGTTCGAGCTAAATTATTCGTGTTCTATTTGTAAAAGGAAATCTTGGGAACGATATTTATAGCGATCGCACGCGCGCGCACGGCCGTTCATATTTTATAACTCCCTCACCCGACGACTAAATCGAGTCGTGTCCTTATTTTAAGATCGTCGTTTTCATTGCTGAGCTACCGATATGGTCCTCCTTTCTCCCTCTCCTCCCCTCTACGGTACACGGTTACGTAATCATCGCGCGCTTCGATTCTTTTCTGCGGCGTTGCAACGCAATAAAACACGTCGCGTCAATCATCAGATAATAACGGATAATTACGTGGCAATTAAATCTTTTGCATCGCCTTCGTATCGTAAAAGCTAAACGCGCGTTGCAATTCGTCGGCTACATTGTCTGCGGGTATAATGTACCACAACTGATTTTAATTACAAATTTTAATCGTGTTTCTTGCTGCCACGCGCAACGTCTTGCCAGCGCGCGCGTCCCTGCTTTATCGAAGAAACGTGACGCGTGTTGTTTCGGACTTTTTGCACGGACGCTTCTACAGAAATAAATGTGACGACGGTTGCGAGTAATTATCGCAACGATTGCGAACGATCAACGCGCGTTAACAACAAATATGCTAATATTACACACATCCGCACTTATTTCTTCGATTCGTCCGACAATGCCTGTAAGTCATCGCGCGCGTCAAGAATTGCAATTCACCTTTGATTCATTAATTACAGGTTTTTTTTTGTTATGTTTTCTGCTACGTCTATTGTGCGACAAGTCCGCACATTATCATTTGCACTTATTTTCTAGTTTATATGTTCGAGAAGCACAGGCAAAAAAAAAGTATTGCGAGAATTTTTCATAATTGCATAATTTAATATTTTATAATTATAACTATAATGTAATTATCATTTTTATAATTATATTATTATTTTTATAATTATAATGGATAAAATGTGGGTCATTCATAAACATGTGATGAAAAACAAACATAATATAAATCTTTCAAATTTCCTCAGTTCAAATTATTGTACGTAATAATAATTTGTTGTATGTATTTTCAAAAATTAATTTTGCGCGCGTACATTCAACACATGTACTCTTCTCTCATTGATCGAACAACTCTTTCATGGTTTATAAAACCATGGTCTATAAAAACGTAAAATTTACAAAATTGTTTGCATAATTATATTGTGTGAATTTTTAATTACATCAGTAAAAAGTTATTCCATTAAAACATCACGCGAATTCTATTTTAATCTTTCCTATACGATTTTCTACACGAAACCAAACTGCGATACATCCATGTGTGTGTGTGTGTGTGTGTGTGTGTGTGTGTGTGTGTGTGTGAACGCGCGACGAGAAACAGAAACTACCATTTTTCTTGGGTGTCGAAAAATAAAACTAGCCAGGAATCGATCTTGCGGCACGACTGGCACGCGCAGTCACCGCGTGATTATCCGTCGTAAGTGTCTCCTCGCCGCGTCTTCGAGTCTAATCTACACGGACACTTCGCAGAAAAGTCCATCGCGGCGAACAACCCGTTTACCGTCGCCTACGACGGATCGTTCCGGGGGCGACTCGTTTCGCGCCTCGGGTTCGCCTTACAACGCGGGCCTAACAATGAAACCTCAAGAAAAACGATCTTCGCGCGATGGTGCCACGAGAGGATTGAAGAGGGGAGGGGAAAGGAAGGAAAGGAAGAAACAGGGCCCCCGATGGGTTTCTTCGCGCGGCGCTTAACGACGATTTCGATCGTTTACGACTTTAATAATTTAGGCGCGGCTCTGCTCGCGAGGCTCGACACGTTTTCGGTCGTAAACCGCGCGACTAAATCCGTATTTATGGGGAAGAGGAGGGCAGCCACACGGCCTCTGTCTCTTTCCTTCACGTTCCTTCGCCTCGCCTCTCGTTCCTCCTTCGCTTGATCGCGGAACGAAGGGGAAGAACCACCGAGCACAGACCGAAAACGGTCCGAGGAGACTCCGCGACTGACCCTCTCTCGTGCCTTTAACAACCGATCGATCCGTGAGTTTGTCGCACGAAAAACCGCCTCTGCCTTGTAGTTTTGCGCGCATACACTCGCGAGAACGCGGTCATTTGCATTCATTAATCAGCATGCAATTCATTAATCAAATCCGCGAGAGCGCGCGAGGTTGCGCAACGCGTCAATCGCCGCAGCGTCGATGCTCAACGCGAGAGCCGTCACGATCGAAGCTAACGTTAATTAATTCGTCGTTCGGTTGTACGATCTGCATTTAGATCGAATTGCTCGCGGAATTCGATCGATTAAAGCGGCGATCGCAACATTACGATCGATCGCGCACACACGCGAATTGATTATCAAATTATCCGCGATTTGCTTAATTATTTTCTGAATCCGGGCACTTTCTCCGCGGAGAGCAAATGCGGAGGCTAAAGCGGAGGTTTGCGCGCGGAGGTTTCTAAGTTTAGAACCGCGAATGTGCAGATGTGGAGCGGAGCACAGCGCGCTTGTTAATAGCGAGAAAAGAAAAAGGAGTCAAAAAAAGAAGGTTCGCGCGCTGGCCAGCGATCGCGCGCGCGACCGGTATTTTATGATCTCACCGATGTTTACGAGGCGTGGTGTTATAAATTCGTCAATTTAAATTCATCGAGCGGCGTACGAAACACACACTCTGTTCGGCGGCTTACAATAATCACATAGTTAAATAGCGGTCAGCGCGCGGCGTCTCTGTAAATTAACAGCCTCAAAGGCGATCTACTTGTCTCGCAAAAATTGATAAAAATCGGTTTATACGAGAGAGAGAGAGAGAAAGAGTGACAGAAAGAGAGTGAGAGAGAGACCAAAGTCCGTTCTGCTTCATAATGCACGCGCGGCCAAAGATAGACGCACACAAGCGCGTTTGTGCGCTTCGCCAAAGGATTGGCGAAGGATGCGAAGTCGATAAAACGCGCCGTAGCGCGGAATCTAATGGTGCGCGGACGCGAATACTCGCGCGCGGGTGGAGAGAGTTGTTAAACATTTTCGGTGACGCGGCGCGCCGCGCATCCGGTATCTGGAGTTACGGCACTCGCGCGCTTCGTGGTATAATTAGCAGCCGGTCCCGCGCAAAGTCCCCTTTCCCCCCCGCCGAGAGAGAGACCGCGGAGACTCTCCCCGCGCGTGACACATTTTACGCGACTCTCCGCGCGCGCGATCAGATCTCGACTGGTTTAAACAATGTTTGCGTGAAATTGTTGACAAAGTTTCGCGCTTCGCGAGAAAAACAATTCCTTGTAGGAATTGCCGATAGACTTCCAGTAATACTACTGGGCCAACTATGTCCAACCGTGATAGCCGATACTCGATATTGACAATTGGCCCAGTATAGTCCCAATTTTGTATGTAATAACAGCCCAATATTGAGTCGTTTGTTTCACCAGTGTTTAGCATTCATATTGGGCCAGTATTGGCAAGAAGACAGGACCAATATTGAAACTGTTGTCTTCCCAAGCATCGTTCTTGCACTAGTGAAACAACAGGCCTGATACTAGCGCCACGGACGGATCAATCTCTAAACTATAGTTTTGCCAAGAGCCGTTCCTATACCGGCAAAACAACTGGCCCGATACCACGAATAAGCTAATCTCTCAACTTTAATGGTGCCGAGAGTCGTTCTCGCATTGACGAAACGGTCGGCGCGATATTGGCGCCAAAAATGAGCCAATGTTCTAATTTCAATTTTGCCTAGAATCATTCCTGCATCGGCAACCGATTCGATGTTGGTACCACAATTCATATAAGTTACTATAGATGCGGTCAAAGTCTCACTGCAAATGTTTCAAAACATCGTTCTATCTTTATTTATTGTTAAATGTAGAATAAAGATAAAATGATGATTTGAAACATTTGCAGTGAGGCTTTGAACGCATCTTATATATGATCTTGGAAAGTTAACCTAACCTAACTTAATCTGAGTTAAGAAAATCAGCTCAGACTAAGAGTTTTCAGAATACTCCGAATTAGTTTGCAGTGATAACTATTATATGAGTATATATATGTGTTCTAGTGTGTCTTGTGAATAACTATTTTTAGTGTATCTTGTGAATAACTAATTTTTGTACAAGTCTCGTTATTTTTGTGGTAATTAATTTGTCTAATATTATATCATGTCCATACTTGCATTTAATATTGGAAAATTTTCGTCAGGTTAGAGGTTAGGTTCATTCGACGCTGGCCTAGAATCAATTATCGAAACATTGGCATACAATAAGCATAATCAATATTGGGCACATTATTTAGTAATCATAAGATTTATAAATATTATTGACATTTGCTTTTAAGCGTGGTTTTGAAAGTGGCATGATATCAGTTTTAAAACCAGTGTTGTACATGCTTAAAAGCAAATGTTGACAATACTTATGGCTATTAAAAACTTTGACCAATATTGATTATACCTATTATGCTAGCATTGAATCGTAATAGTCATGTCGGACTAATCTTTTAAACCAGTATTCTATCAGGCTTAAATGCCAACCTTGGTCCATCTGACACTAAGAATATTTGGCCAGTATTGGCTAAGATTGTCCTGTATAGAATTGCAACATTGTGCCAATACTTGAAATCTATATCTGACGATCTCGGAAGGTAGTATCGTGCCGAGCTTAAGAGCCAGTGTTGGCCCAATCTTATCATTAAGAATATTCGGCCAGTGTTGGCTACTACTGTCGTGCCAATATCAAGTCTCGTTTGCCGATATTGATCCAATACTGGGTCGTTCGTCAATTCCTATATGGAAAATGTCTTTCTGATTTCAAAATCTGAAAAAAAAAAAAAAAAAACAACACGGCTCGATGGAGAGAAATTTTCGAGCAAAATCATCGACGTCGTAAATGGCGAGTACATCTTGACGAGCTGTTGCGCCAAACATCACGCGCGACAATGAGTCGGGGCGTAATCTCGAGATATAAAACTCGGCGATGGTTGTTTCTCACTTAAACCACTACGTTTGAATAGCTCGTGAGAGTGACTTACTGAAGTCGTAGACAGTAGAACTCATCTACGCTCCTTCAGGCCCTTTACGTCCTGCAACAAAAAGACGATATTGAAGGGTTAGTAACGCGCAACGGATACCAAAAGAAAAAACGCGCGCGTGTGTGTGTGTGCGTCCGAAAACGTCTAATTACAAGACAATAATTAATCAAACTGACAATGGTACTTCGTGTTGCGTAAAGACGCGTACCAGCGCGGTCGCAACAATGCGCATCGCGCAGACAATACGCGCGAGCCGAGCCCCGTTTCTAATCGTCTCTTCGCGCGTAAAAGTACATACGCGCGCGGAGAAAGAAAAAAAATGCGATGACGAGAGTCCCCCTTTACAGTGGTTCCTCAAACACCCGAACAAACACAACAATGGGCGGCGGAGAAACAATAGACCGTCTTAATCAGCATAATTTCCGAGTCCCGAAAGCGTTAAGAAGAGAAGATTCGTCGTTGCGAGAGGAGGAAGAAGGTCGCGGAGGAATAAAAGAGAGAGAGAGAGAGAAAGGAAGCGTGACGTGTGCTGCCGGCGTAATTAAAGCGACATTAATTAATTGTTAGCATAACAATGCGCAGGGACGTACAGCGCGTTGAGAAGACGGGCGAAAAAGAGAGAGAGAGAGAGAGCGGGGCCCCCGGGCCTTCATAAATTTACATGTCCTTCGCGGCGAGAATCATTTTTTACAGCCGTTAAGAGAACGCGCGAAGAAAGAGAAAGGAACGAAGAGAAGAGAGGGCAGGAGGGAGGGGGGAAAAAGTTTGCGGACCTACAGCAACGACCGTATTACGGGTCCCCATGGTGTTGTCCATAATAACCATCGATGTCTCTCCGTGGGCGCGAGAGGTGCCCCCTCGAGGTCCGACCTCGTTATCCACCCCGCGTTTCAATCGGGGTGTTTTTTTATTTTTTTTATTTTTTTTTTTACGTTTGCTACTCGAACTATAACTTTTGCGCCGTTTTCTCTTTTTCTTCCTTCGGATCCGCGAATTGTGTCCTCCCTCCGTGATATTTTCACTATTTATTACTTTTATTAAAAACTTTTTTTCTTTACTAAAATCTCACACTCCGGAGAAGATTATATTCTTGTCTCTCTCTCTCTCTCTCTCTTTCTCCGGAGATTTCTTTTTCCGATAATTTACAACGTTGGCATCTCTTACAAGATCTCGAAATATAGCAGCCGGGCCTTTTCACATGTGAAGTTTAAAAAGCAATAAATATATGTGACTGAGATCCTATTAACCTAGAAAAAAAAAAAAAAAAAAAAAAAAAAAAAAAAACAACAGTTTGTGACGAAAAAACATCCTTAACGCAATTCGCGAGAGATTAGACGAAGGAAGGATTCGTCCGGAGCTCGTTAATTTTAGACTGCGAAGAAATTTGGTTTTCGATGTAACAAATACGATTTGCCCGGCTAACAGTTGTTGCTGTTGTTTCGGTAAAATAAAAACCGCGGGCGTTTATTTCTGTATTCAATATGTCCCCGCGAAAAATCTCTCTCGGAGGAAAAAAAAGCTGTTTGTAACAACACTCTCGAATATCGAGCGAATGCGTTAAAAGAAATACGCGCGCGATCGTAATGCGAGATGGACGTGGGTGGTTTAACATGCGCGCCTTTACATATAGTTATTTTTAATGTCCTCTAACGTCCGAAAAGAGGAATGCACGCGCGCTACGGATATTTTTGCATACACATCCGTGCGCGCGAATTTTTCTATTTGCAAAACTCGAACAGTTTGGGTAGTTTTTTTTTGTTTTTTGTTTTGCGGCTTTTTTTGACAGAAATCGACAGCTTTTCGAATTAAAATATCAAGCGAATGAGTGACACACTTCATATACCTGACCCTTCAAATAGCTTTTATGCCCGTTTATTATGTCGGCGTTCTGGCAAGATTCCACTTGACAACTCGAAAAACACGATTTTGGGACACAAACGTAATTATAGCTTTACAGCCATTGTAAAAGTCAGCCACTTAATAAAACCCTCATGATTTCCACGCGAATTGTCATGTCGTCTATTTTTTGCGAGTGACGTAACGAACAAATTATTGACGAGGATGTTTTTTCGCAAATTTGTGAAAAAACTTTACACACACACACACACACACACGTAGAAGAATTTCTTAAAATACGAAATGTGAATCAAACTTTATTATAGATTTCGATTCCGTGTAAGCACAACAATTTTTCTAATTAATATCAAGATATACGTCATCAAAATAAAACGCGACGGCGGCGGCGGCAGTTTTTAAAACCTCAATAACTCATTCTTGCCTAAATCGATAATGTTATTCTGCGCGTTTGCTAATACGCGCCCGGCAAAATTAATTTCCTAATTACCAAGTAATATATGCATCCAAACATCATTAATCGTGTTTTCTTCCGAGCGATTAATTTACATGCCGCATAATAAAATCGTTATTATTAACGATCCGGAATAACCTCGCGAGCGATTAGTCGCCACGCGCGCGCGCAAACGACGATCACCTCATTACGCTTCTGTCGCCGTTATAAAATAACACCGTCGTGGACTCCCCGGTGAAAAAAAAAAAAAAAAAAAACCGTGTCACCGCGCGACACCTTTATCGTTCCGTTTACGACGTGGCCTTTCTCGCACCAACCCGCTTCTCCCTTTCCTCCCCCCGCCCGCGAACCTATCGAATGTTTGCTCCCAAAACTCTCTTCCTTTCCAGACACTCCGGTGCTCGAGACTCGTCCGCCTTTTCTCTTTCTTTTCGCAAATCTCTTTCTCTCCGGTATTTTATACGTGTGTTTTGGCATTATCATATCGCGCGCGCGCGTATGCGTGCGCGTAAAAACACACACACACACACACACAGTGTGACGAGCGCGTGGGCGAAACGAGCAACCGAACCGCACCAAGTGGACGCGTCTCTCGCCTCGGCTCGAATTAATAAACAGCAACGTATAAAACGCCTACGTCCGCCCCCTTTCTCCCGCAAGCCGATTTTCAACGTGCTGGTAGTCGATAGTCCGGTAAAGGACAACTTCCTGCCTCGACGGGAGGGATTTTTACCCCCTCTCGGATGCACTGCGCGCTGATCGGGTGGACCGCCCGTGGCGATCCCCGTCGGAGGCTTCCGAATTCCCTCGCGAATCAACAGGACGATGATCGTTACCGGTGATGACCCCTTCGATTTTACCGAATCGCCGTAAACCCACGGCGGGAGTCAAAAAAAAAAAAAAAAAAAAAAAAAAAACAGACTGCGACGGGAATTTTTATCGCGTTGATTTTGGAAAAGCGGTACGAAAAAATCACTCCACAGATTAACTACAAGAGATTTTCATTAAAAAAGAGAGAGAGAAAAAGTGCGAATAACTGACGGCTCAACTTTCTGTTTGTGGAGCAAATCCTTTGTCGATCATACACACACGCGCACACACCACGAGAGAGGCACCGCGACGATAATAATCCGATTGACCCAGATCGAGGTTTCCCGGTATCGCTTTCTGCGAAAATCTCGATCGCGTCGGCGGCGCGAGCGCTCGGTAGGTATCGGTTGGTTATTACGCGCGCCATATCGCTTTCTATTTGTCGGCGCGCAAGCTTTTCTGGTTGAAATTCCTCTGTGTGTGTGTGTGTGTGTGCGCAGGGCGCGCACGCGTGGCGTTGAATAATTAACTCCGGCTCGCCGCCGTCGGTTTTATCGTAATTATCGCGTTCCCGCCAGGCAACGGTCGAGATCGTAGATCGAGATGATCGACGAACGCGCGTGGACAAAGTCGCGGCAGGCGAACGAATAAATATACGTTCCCCGACACGTCGTGTTTGCTATGAAAATTCACCGGTGCGAGTGTCGAAGCGAAAGGTTGTTTCATTCGCATTGCGTGCGTTTCTTTCGGACATAACAATGGAACGCAACGCTCGGAATTTCGCACGAACTTTGCCTCGAAGAGAGAGAAAGAGAGAAAAAAGGGAGATTTTAAAAATAATAATTTCTGTATATTCGCCTTATTTTTATTTGTTTTTATTTTTTTGCGACGATCAGAGCCGGTGAAGAAGCGACGGTCATTTTTATCGTCTCGCCGCGCGTTGGTCCTCGGGAGAGAACGATAAGGGGAGAGGAAGACAAAAGATGAAACCTCGAGAATAAATACGCATCGGTGAATCCTCGATATATGAGCGGACGCGATACGTCTTTCGCGTTCGCTCTCATCATCGCGCATTTGTTTTATGGCATTTTGCCAATAAACGTAAGATGGATCCCGCCTCGAACCGTGCCGCGGATTCGGCTCATCGAGTTACACATTATTCAAGAAAACGCGCAGTCTTAAATAATCCCGGACAGCGAATAATTTCTCGAGCGAGCGAGCTCGCGCGAGTCGCGAGCGCAAACGCGAGCTCGCGTTCAAGCGCGCGAGAAAGCGATTCGTCTTCGCCCGGAACTTCCATTTAATTTACATCCTTTCTCGCGCCTGGAAAAAATTCGGCAGTAAACAAAAACAAAAAAAGTGTCTCCTTCATTTCGCTAAAATTATTGCAAACGTTGATGTTATCGCGCGTATGGTTTACACAAGCGCGTCGTCGGTTTTATCGACGCGCGTTATGCGTGCTCGAAGCTTCCTCTTCCTTTCCTTTTAGTTCCCCCTTTCCGCGTCGTAAATAATTTCCGCGATGTCCGCCGAATTGTTCGCGCGCGCTCGTTACAGAGGATAATAAAAAAAAAGAAGACCCGCCGTTTCTCTCGTCGAAGGAAGACGCGCTCGACGCTTGAATCCGCGACTCTTGTTCGATCCGTCCCAAGACGATTCGTCTCTTACCTCGACCTTCCACCTTCGTGCGCTTTTTCGCCGCGAAGTTCTCGTGAGCGCACGCGCGCGCGCAGTCGTTGCGAAATCGCCGTGGAAATAATGACGGGCGTGGATCGTAGACTAAGGCCAATTTGCATATGTAATTACCGCAGCGCGCCATTAATAGGTAATTAATGAGAGAACCTTGTGTGCGCGCCGGACTGCGAGCGGGTGACGCAACAAACAGCCGCCTCCGGGCCGCGACTGTTAATTGATCGGCGATTAATCAACCTCGTGCCTATCCATTTCTTAACCTTTTCCCTTCCTCGGGCCGCTCCCGCCTTGTTCTTCGAATCCGCGACATAGTCTCCTCAGGTATCCCGTCCCGGAGAAATTTCGTCGTCGTTTTTTGAAAGAAGAAACTCAAATCCACAATGTAAAAAGAAACGAGCGACTGTTGATCATCGCGAGCGGATTGCGCGATGACGTGTCGTCACGATTTACGAGCGCCGTGCGAGTTAATTACGCGGCGTAGCTAATTGCCCGGCTCCAAACGATACTATTTCTTTGTTTTTGCAAATGCGTAGTTTACGAGAGAGCGAGAATAAATAAGGAAAAAAAAAACAAAAAACAAGTCGAACGCGAGAAAGAGAAGAAAACAACGGAAAGATCACGCAACGATGTTTTCGTAATGTTTTTTTTCTTCGACTGCTCGATTGGCGAAAATCCTGTTAGCGATATACCAAACCAGTAATTTAGATCGCCGCTCTAACTGATCGTTCGTGTTATCGTCGATCTGAATGCGATCCCCTCGCTCCTTGCGACTGTAAAACCCGAAGCCCCTTACGGCGCAGTCTTTATCGCGGCGCAGGAGAGCGCCGCGTTACACCCACGCGTTACTTTGACAAATACTTCTCGAGAGCTCGCACTAACTCGATGCAACGTCATCGATTTTCGAACTCCGTGCCGATTCTCACGGCGAACTTGACTCATTCGTCAGACGAATCGCAACTAATCGTCCGTCCCATAAAACGAGAAACGATCTCAAAGAAGACAGAGAGCGATCCCAGCTCGATGGCGCTCCAAACTTTACCTCGTTCGCTCTCAGAGTCGATTCTGTTCACTGGCGATCCCAGTTACTCATAATGTCGCATTCCTTCTCGGGGATTCTTTTAGACGTATATTGTCGGAGTCTCGTTTGTGATGTCACACGTTCACTATCCTTCACTCAGGAACTCGTCGCGATATACCGATCGAGAAGCAAAAACTTGGTCAGTAAGGCCCAACGTTACGCGGGAGATACACGACCGCACGGAGGGGGCAGACAGGGGGTCCGAGATGGATTTCCGGTCGGAGGTGGCGCTGCCGTCGACGACGACGACGTACGACGACGACGGTCGGCGACGACGACGACGGCGACAACGACGAGAGAAGCGTCTCGCGCGACACGCACACGTGGTGGGGGCGTCTGCGGCCGCTACTACGGCAGAACTAAAGGGTTGTTTGCCCCGTCGCGCGGCTCCGGGGGGTCTCCAACGGCTGCGCCACCCCACCAGCCCTGCTATTTTGCATAGGGCCTGCGCGTCGAAGGCGGCACACACCGCCACCCACGCTTTACTCACTCTTTCCCTCTTTCTTTCCCTCCCTCTCTCTCTCTCTTTTTCTCGCGCGCTCGTTCTCTCTTATTTCACCCCGCACAGTCGTCTCCTTACTTCACCTCCGCTGGCCGACCGTCCCCTCTCGACATCTCTCCCGCGCACTTCGAGGGGCACACTTCGATTTGTCGAATCCGCGTTTCGCGGCTCTATCCCTGGCCTCTTCTTCCGCAAAGAAGAGAAAAGAGATTCGATTCCCTCGTTCTTCGACACCGTCAACCCTCTCGTGAAAACTCTACCCGTCTTCCCTCCGTTCCTCTTTCTCTTTCCTTTTCATCTTCTTCTTTGTGTGTTTGCGCGTCCGCGCGGCGCTTCTTCTATTTATCCCTCGTCTCAATCATGGAAACGCGAGAAAATCCCCCGCGGATGACAGCCTGCGAGTTACTGTCGCAAATTAGACGTTGCGTAATCGCATTATTTCTCGCCGCATGTTCGTCAAACTTAGTCTCGAAAAAACTTAACCATCACGCGCGAAGAAGATAGCAAGGCAATAGAAAAAAGGAAATAAATTACGAAAATACAAATATTTTAAACGCCACAAATTTGTCTCGAGCACAAAAATTGCGTTCGAGCGCGATTGCGTCGGGCTTCTCGAGATTCGTCGAAACCGAGCTCATTCGCGATTAAGAATTAGATTGTTGCGAACTTGACGGGAATGTCGTGCAAAGTCACATTACAAGAAGACCGGCTCTTCCAAGATTGACAGATTTTGAAAAAGTGGAGGGGGACTCGCCTTCGCGCAAGCGGTGTATTTTAATTCGCTCAATTAGCCATTCCGGAACAGTCGTTTCTCCGTCGTCGGAAATCGACATTGCCAGAGACGCGAGAGCCAATCGGACGGATGTTCCCATGAAACGGGGGCAAAAGGGTTGCAAAAGCATGGGTGGGCGAAAGTTAGTTAACGCCTCCGCGTAATTAAGCAAAGTGAGGCTCACTGGTGAGACAGACACCGAGAGAGCTGGGTCCAACGCTCCACCCAGCCTCCGCGCGTTGCGGAGGGTAAGAGTGGGTTCAACCCTCTCTCAACAGAGAGAGGGCGACAGGTCGGGCCTCATTGGAAGTGGGTTGGTTAGCGCATGTATAATTAGCAGAGACCGGGAGAGTTCCGGGAGGAAATGGGAACGGAGAACGAGAGAGGAAGACACAGCGTGCGGGGGGGAGAGACAGGGTGGAGTCACCCGGTCGGCGCATGTGCCAGCATCCCTTGGAGAGAGAGCCGGAGATATAATATATTCATAACCTGTCTCGGTACGTCGCTTTTCCGCGCGGCGGCGGACTCTCTCATTCCCGATTCAAGACTGACCGTCGATTAATCGATCGACGTCAGTTATTACGTACACCGCGGTCTCTCGTGAAATTTGGCAACTGTAGATAGATCTAAATATCGCGTAAATATGTCTTATATGTTTCGCTACGCGAATAAGAAACTTTTCGGTAAAATCTCAATAAAAATACAAAGAGATGTTCAATAAAAAAAAAAATAAAAAAAATAAAAAAAATAAAAAAAATAAAAAAACAATGTTCTGTCATTGACACTGGAGTGACGGTTGAATATTCCTCTTCGACGTTTTTTCAAAGCGAATAATAACGTCTGTTAGATCCAACACGCGTCAAACGAAAATTTTTCATCGCGCTTTGTAGGTGGCAAATCGATGTCGTTGGTTTTTTTTTTTTTTTTTAGCACGCGTGAAAATAGACCGGACCGTTCACGAATTGTTGTCAGTCTCTTATGTTCTTCGAAATAATACGATATAAAAATTTCTCGCAATGAACCTCGTCTGTAACTTAACTTCGTGATCGGCCACAAGTACAATAAAAGCGACGAGATCGTCGCCTTCGCGAGAAGGGAAGAAAAAAAAAGGAAAAAAAAATGACGAAGAGAACGAGCGAAGAACCCTCTCTCAGCGTGTGTGTGTGTGTGTGTGTGCCGTGTATTTTGGTCCGGATCCTAGATAACCCGGTGTGCTTTTCCGGATGCTTGAGCACGACACATGTCCCAGCCGACCAGACTTTTCCCCGGTCGTGTCGCGGCGAAGGGTTCGCGCGCGCGCGCGGGGGCAGAGGAAGGAAAAGAAGCTCGAAGGGTGCTCTGCGGTCCGCTCCCAGGACACGGTGTCATCAGGCGCAATTAGGGACGAGTCTCGGTCATCAACGCGTGTACGCGTAGGCCTTCAACACATCGAGCACGTGTGTGTGTAAGTGCGCGCGGGCAACCCCCGTGACGGGAGCCAGTTTCTCCCGTCGCATTATTTCTCTCCTTAATTCTGTTTCATTCCCCTATGAGACGCGTTCTCCGCCTTAACCCACGTCACTGCCTCCTCGTCCCGCGCACTCTCGGTCTCCGCGCACACGTCTGTCCTCTCTTTCGTTTCCAGTCTGTGAAGCTCGTTGCGCTCGACTACACCAGTGTGCGATTACTCCCGTTATATACCTTTGACGCAATTATGCCTCGGCCCTTATGACGTCTCGTTAACTCCGCCAATCCCCCCGGGGAGAAAGAGGGGAGGGGAGCGCGACATTACCGAAGACGCTGTCACACACGGCGTCGGAGAAACGAGCGTCGGCCTAAACGGCGCTCGTAACTTTTCGAGGAGAGATTCAACGAGGTTGCATTTACCTTTTGAATCGATCCCGTTCAGACATTCGCGCGCTAGAGCGCCGCGGGAGCGCCGCTCCTAACAAGAAGCATTTTCAAAGCTTTCTCCCGGTGTTATCGCCGACTGCTCCGCGAAGTCGGGACAATTATTGTAACAATTACAGGTTCGCCCGGAATACCGGGAAAACGGACTGTATTTGCGCGCGCAAATATCGCGTTGCGAATGAAGAAAACGAGCTGAGAGAGAGAGAGAGAGAGAGAGAAAGAGAAAAAAGTAATCTGCGAAATGGCAATTGCGAGGGAGGCAATCGGTCAGGTTCGTTTCGCCGAACAAATTGATCCTCGGTAAGGCGCAAATTTACAAGGCGAGCTGCGTGATAAATAAGTCCCGCGGCCGCGTTTCTATTGTTCTGTGAAAAGCGCCCGGCGCGCGCGCTCGCACATATATACGTACGATTACAAGCGCAGATAGCGGTAATTGCACCTGCTGCAACCGTGACATGCTACACTGCAACAATTTCCTGCAGTACGGGTATTTACAGCAATGGAAGGGTAAACCGCGCGACACATCAAGCGCACGACGCCGCGCGCGATCATTATAGCGATTTATCGCATTTCTCCCTCCCCCTCTTCTCCTCCCATCCGATATCGATAGATGCATTAATATCAAACCGGTTGATTTATGACATGTTAGGTGGCTTAAAAATTCCGGGAATCTGATATTAATAACAGGTTGTGAATTTATTTATACATCGGGAGACGAAATCTCTCTCTCTCTCTCTCTCTCTAGCGGTGGAAAAATTCCGAAAACAATATAAAAAAACTCCCAACTTACGACAACGTATTTTCGCGTCTTGTAAATATCGCAAATATCGCGCGATATTAGCTCCGGGATGCCGCGTGGTGTCGGGAGGATCGTGCAAATTTAAATAGACAAGGATTGCGGCTTTACAATATCAGAGAGGAGGGGGGTCCGTGCGTAAAATTGCGAAAGTTAATAATCCCCCGACGCTGGCTCTGCCAGGGACGTAATAAGCTGCGAGTTTAGTCCGAGAGAGGAGCCGGTAACATTCTTTCTCGCGTTTTACCACGGCGCACGTGTGTATACGCGCGTATACGTGTGTCGTCGATGACGCCGGGAGTCGACTGTGTGAGGGCCGCGATCGTCGGTGCGCTCTCGCGCGAAACGTGTACCCTAAAGGTAGAAAGGGACACGCACGGCTCGATGTTTTTAATAAGCGGTCGACCTGTAGCACGTACTGGATATTACCGCGACACCCCCACCCCCGGACCGAGGCCCTTACGGGGGTTCTTTCGTTCTCATGCCACGCTCTCTCGGTCGAGGACTACCGGGCGCTATGGAAAAAGGTGGACACGGAGGGGAAAGAGGAGAGGGACGAGGCGACGTACGTACACACAGTAGCCTCTAATTAACTCACACACCGACCTAACCTGAGCGAAGGTGCCGCGCGCACTGCTGTCCCTTCCCGTTTCGAAAGAAGACAGACTATCACGAAGGTCGCGCCCGCTTTCCACGCACGGTCGATGTAGCGGCGAACCCGCTAATAATCCCTGGAAAATTTCACTGTAACGCGCTTGATAGTTTCACCGCTGGGAGTTAATATCGGGGGTGGGGAGAAAAGTAAACCTCTTTCCCGGAAGACTTGACCTTCCAGACGTAGTTACGTTAACTAGACAAGTTAATTTGCCCTACTTTTTCTTCCTTTTTTTTTTTTTTTTTTTTTTTTTTTTATAGCGAGAACTCTTTTTACGTCGTCGTTTAAAGAAAAAATCGCGCAACAGTAAAAAGAAGTCGCGATTCTAAAACAATCTGTGTAATATAAAAGTCGCGATTCACCAAACTGACTATACGCTCGGTTTATTTTTTTGAAGAAACTCGTACGCGCCGTCACGTTTTCTCTTTCTCTCTCTCGTGAATATATACTACATGCTTCTTTTTATCTTTCGCTCCTCCTTGCATGTCGCCGCTTCTTCTCCAAAGAGAACGCGCGCGGAGGAGCTATCGATCGGCCGATTCTGAGGAGCGTGCGAACTCCTCGTCTTGTGTGCTATGTATACCTTAGCGGAATCTATCGCGACGGTCGCTCCAGAATGGAATACGAGATACGAGGATATGAGATACGGACGCTTGATTCGGGAAATAAAAATTGAGTCGGACGCGTGAACTGGTTCTGCAAGTAACCTGATAACTTTGTGTGCATGTGTGCGTGTGTGTGTGTGTAACTGCTAAGAAGCCAAATAGAACATTAGATTATTCTTTCCGATAATGACAATATGTAAATACTACGATTTACGTATTGTGTATTTGTAAGAAATAAAATATTGTAGCGAAAATTAATTCGATTTGTGAGCTAATGTGCTACGTGTTTGCAAAACATTTTTTTATTTACTTAAACGTGTAAATACTTAATAAATTTAAAATAAATTCAAATTGAAAATTCATCTCATGTTTGATAACAGATAAAATATCTAATTTAAATAAAATAATAAGTAAATAAATATTTAAATTGTAATTTAAATAATTTAATAAATGTAATAATTTAATTAAAATATTATTATACATCGTATATTATTTTTATATAATCTTCAACAAATGAAAAATAATATTCCTACAGAGAAATATCTTCGATATAAAAAAAAAAAAAAAAAAAAAAAAAAATACAAATTCTGAAATAAAAGGGAGAAGAACAAAGTTGCAAGACAAATGATGTAAAAAACGCGCGACAATGAATTCAGTCTCTTTCTCGAGTTTATCGATCGAACGAACGAACGACGATCGGCGTTGCGGGGCCGCGCACAAAGTTGCGCACAGCCCTGAACTTTTAGCCGCGATTAGATCGCCGTAAATTGCAATGTGGTGCACGTCGTCGGGCATATCCATTGCCAATGCTCGAGCATTTCCATTGAATATTCTTTTCATGAATTACATACCGAAGAAACGTCCTCGCGCCTCCGTCGCGATAAAGCGTGACGAGAACGCGAGATACGAATGACCGCGCTAATGTCTGTTTGCACTCTAATCACGAGCGGGGGTGAACAAAGCCATAAATGAAAACGCGGTATCTTTATCATCGATGTGTTGCGTCGCGCTAATGAAAACTCGCACATTTTACATCGTTAAAAGCAATATATAGCGATATTTAATTTTATTTGCGTTGGTTATATTCAGCGACTTAAAAAAATAAATATTTGTCTGCTTTAGTCGAACATAAATTTTGTACGAGAATTTTATTAATAGCGCGCGCGGAACGTATAAAAGTATATTTCCGCAAGTTGAAAAACGATTCGCAATCGATTTTCCATACACACACACACATACACATAAATTTTCTACGAGCATAGTGACGAGCGTAGTGGAATCGACGCTTTTGCACACAGGTCATTGACAACGAAGCTGTCATCGCGTCGTCGTGTTTTACATGCGTTATGAGCCCATACGCTCGCGCTTCTAATCCGCACTCTAATCACGAGCGTGATGAACAAAGCGCGCGGTTATCTAAAATCGAACTTTTTTGTCGGCCATTGACAACCGGCTTATCGGCGTGTCGAGCATTCGACACGGAATATGATTATGAATACTGTGAGTCACGGGCTTAATCACAAAGCGTTTGTGAACAACCCGTCGGCGTTCAAAACCCCAACAAGCAATTACCGCGAGCGATATAATTATCGGAGCTAATTAGTAGCCGATATCTGAAACATTGACACACGCACGTATTACGAATAAATTATAATAATAAATTACTTTGCGAGAAAGTCACGAGAGAGAGAGAGAGAGAGAGAGGGAGAGGGAGAGAAATATCAAAAGTACCTTCACTTCGCGAGGGGCACGATTATGTAACTTTTTTTTTTTTTTTTTTTTTGCGTCGCGATATTTCCATTTTGCGAAAATCGTTTCTCATCGAGCGCTCGCGGATGAGAATTCTCGACTGAACGCGAGTGAACGCGGAAGAAACGACGCGGAGAACCGGAAGCAAAACGCGGGGCGGATCCGGCCGATCGATGGGAGCTCCGATTAGGAAAGTGCGCCGCGGATTTTTCCGAGCGTAATCGCGCCCTCATCAAGCACACTCTGCTGTATTACATTAATGATATTGATTCGGAGAAACACAATCAACCGACTCCCCTTCCCCGGAACTCTCCTTTCTCCGCCGCACTCACTACGGACTCACCCTTCTGACTATTGTGGCCGCGTGTGTAAGCGCGCGCGCGCGCGCAGCCACTCTGCTCTCTACGTACCTTCATTAGACAGCAGAAACGAACGATTCCTTATTAATATCGGGTGAAGGTTGTTTTTCGCCGAGCGCGCTTTCGCCCCCTTCTCTCCGCCTCTCTCTCTCTCTCTCTCTCGTAACCCCTCATTTACACACTAATGTCCCTTCTTATTTTCCACGGTGCCTTCGTAGATTCATCGTTTCATACTTAGCTCTCGCCGCGCGGATCAGCGATTTTTGCGGAAACAACAAAATAAAAACCAACTGCTTACCGTAATGTTGTTCCTTCATCTTTTTTAGTTTTGCGCGCTTCTTAACGTACGTTGCAACGTTGCGGGGCGTGTGTGTTTATTGGTTCCGCGTCGGGAGAAAAGTTCGACGATCCTCGCGAAATAATATTGTTTTAAGTTAATTCGCTCTTGGGATGAAAAAAAAAAAATTCGCGCGACGGCTTTGCGATGTATCGAGCCGGATGTGAAGAAAATTGCCGTGTGCCCGATATAATAACTTTGGTTTTTTTTTTTTCTCGAATAATTCGGCGAGCGAGTATATAAAGCGCGGCGTTGTGTAAGAAATTAATACTATCATTCGGCCGCGCCGCCGATTAATTTAACCGGGGATCAGATATTTCCTCGTGTGTATCAGATCGCCGTAATTGATGTTTCTCTCCTCTGTGTGTGTGTATGTGTCGGTTTGCCGCGATGATACATTTTTCGCAACGCGCTTGCGCGCAAGATGTTTTTCCTTCTGCGTCTTGTTTAAATTATTACATTTCCATATTTGAAAAATTGCTCATTGCTCAACTTTATCAGCGACATCGAAGGAGGAGAATGATTTCCGTCAGTGTTTCTCCGATCAAACTTAATTGCCGATACACCCATAGGTGGGTGCATCAATCTCAAAAGTCAGCCGCTTATCTATTCCACAACGGCAGTTATTACGCGCGCGCGCGATCGTCGCTGTATAATAAAATACCGACGACGTCTCTTAGCGGACAAACACTCGCGCGCGCGCTCGACATGATATGTTGCGCTATGAGGAACTCCTCGCGTCGCAGGAAACGTCTCAATGCAATCTGTAAATGAATCTATCTCTCTCTCTCTCTCTCTCTCTCTTTCTCAAAGTAAATAATAAAGTATCTGGAAACATCGTAAATCTCGCGCGCGCCGAGGCTCTCGCGTCATAAAACGCGCGTCGGTGCTCCACCTCGTTGCACAAGTGGAGGAGAGAAAGTTCCCTAAATCAGAGACGCTCGTATATCGCCGCGCCAAAAAATCGGGCACTCGCAACTCTCCCGGGGGAGTGTGATATTAAATCAAGGAGAAGACGCGCGATGCCGTGAAGTTAAGCAACGCGACGTGTTATTGATTTACTCGTGAATCGTGAGAGCCGTGAGAGAGAAACAACATGAATTTTTCAACAATAAAAAAGTATTTCTACATTCCAGTAAAAAAAAAACAACAAAAAACTTCCGATGTAAAATAATTTTGCAAAGTTCAACGACGAAGATTACATTCGGATTTTTCAACTTGCAAATTTAGTCGTTGAAAAAAAACTTCTTTGTGAAAAGACATTTCTGCAATTGTCTCTCGAATTTCAATTGACAACTCTCGTGTTTTCCGCGTTGCTTCAGAAATTCTGACGCACGGACCCGGGTCAGTTGCGAGCAACCGGAGATCGCAACGGGCGATTTTAAATGCGAATGCTGTGTGCCGGGACGAAAGAGAGCCGAGTGAGGGTCCGGGCCCCCGACAATTCGCGGAACGATTAATCATATTAATTGCACGGGTCCCGGCCGCCGTTCGGAACTTCTCGCGAAGTTAAGCTGCTTAATTATAAATTGTAATTAACGTTCGCGCGGCCACGTAGCGTCGATTAATTAACGGAGTATCCCTCCCGTGGCCGCTGCGAGACGCCGCGGGCTGTTAATTATTAATTGCTCGAACGAGCAGCGCGCATCCGGCTGTCCCGAGCGACACTTTCGGACTCTCGTCTTTCTTTTTTTCAAACGCGTGGCACGCATGAGCCTGTTGTGTTTTCGTCCTGATAATAAAAACAAAAAAAACACACACACGGTAGTTTTCGAGAGATCCACGTGAGAGAGCGAGAACCTCCCCGAAAGATCCCAACGAGACTCGCGAAATGTAAAAGCCGAGAGGAATCTCTCGGATTTCAGGATTGAGAGAGAGGTTTAATCTAAGTTGATAAACTTTCTCGCGAGCGCGCGCTCCGTAATTTGCGGTACACGTATTTTCCTCCCTCCTCCCTCGCGCACACACACACACACACATACACCGTCGAGGTGTATCCCCCTTCGCGCGTGATCTACGACGGCCGTAACCATAATAATAGGAGGCCGGATCAAAAACGACCAATTAATGACGTACACTTGCCAGTTGAATCTGATGTTCAATTACTCTCTGCCCCGTTTGCTCCGAAGAGGAGAAGGAGCCTTGGCGCGGGAACAATGAGGATAAGAACGTGTTCTTAGCTTGGTAATGTTTGACTCCTCCGCTCTCGAAGGTTAATGCGATCGGCTGATGACTTGCTCGAGACACGTGTAGATTAAAAACCTATATAACAGCCAGACCGAGGGGGGGCATCAGGCAGAGGCAGGCCTGCGCGCACCACCGACACGATCTCGAAAGTGATACCGTGGCGTGCTACATCTCGCTAAGGAATTATTTATCGCTCCACCCTTCTCGTCCACTCCCGTCGTTCCTCTTCTTCCTCCTCTCCCCCATTGCTGTGCATCTCACTCACGCTTTTAATTCGAATAATTCACTTAAATAAACATGCAAGTCAACGTCTCTCACGCGCGCGCGCGCGAACGATGTTGCCGCGTTAATTGCGTATCGCCGTTATCAATAAAAAAATAAAAAATAAATAAAAGGAACACAGATAATCGGGTCGTTTACATCGGGCGATTGGTCGGTCCGCGTCGAATTAAGACCCATCGTCAATTAGAAAGTCCGGCCCGGCGCGCGATATCTCCTCGCGATCGCAATGTGTAACCTTCGCGCGAGGAAAAAGGACGAGAAGATCTATATATATATTTTTTTTTTCGCCGCCGGGACATCAGTGTCCGCTTCGCTCGCGAGCCCTAATTATCCGGTCGCGCATAATCGTCGCAAATTAAGGAATTCGAGTCGCGAGAACGCACGAGCTGTTCAGCCGGCCGGGATCCCGATTAATTGGTCGGCTTGATTGCCACTTGCCGTCGCTAAGCGCTCGATTGTAAATACTCGACTCGTTAATTGTCCGGCCACGAGTGTCGCCGCGAGTTGTTGTACTCCGAGAAGCCGATAATTAAGCCTACACCCGCTCGATACACGAGCGACCGTGTGTGTGTGTGTGTATTTCATGGTCAATGTTTTACGAGAATATAGCGGCACATCGGTGTCTAATTTCTTAAATCATTTAGACGAATGTGCGCAGACTCGTAAAAAATACACACACACACGCGCGCGGACTCGAAGAGGGTCGCGCGGAATATTTTCGAGCGTCATCCACACGTTAATGTAATTTCAACAAAAAATAACCAGAATACATCAATAAAAAAAAGCCAGTTTTACCGTTTGCCAGTTTCAATTATCCGATATCCCGATTTCGCCTTTGATGAAGTTACATTTGTTGAAAACAAAAAAAAAAAAAAAAACTCGTCGCGCTTACACTACGTTAGCTCGCTCGCGTGTCAGATATTTGAATAAACTGAATTAAAGCGGGACACAATGTGATGCCGAAGTAATAGGAACTGAATGAATTTTTTATATTGTCGTCGAGGAGGATATTCACAGAGTTTCGTTTCGAGCATGCGCGACATCGCGATCGCGATTATTTCTCTCTCTCTCTCGCGCGCGCGGACACACAACTATTGCGATCCTATTATTCGCCGCCAACGTGGTTTCAGCCAACCCGCATTTTTCATCTTTAACGGCACGATTGATAGTTTCGCCCATTATCGTTTTGCCACGCATTCCGCATTTAATAGCTCCCTATTCGGTTGCGTAATGCATTCGAACTATTATTTGAAGTATTAATAGCGTCCAATTTTCGCCCGGCCGCGCGCGCGCGTCGCTTCGCGTTATAAAATCGACGGGCTCGCCCCTAAAGCATCCACCCATTTCGCACATTCGACTCTTTCGCTCGCACAAATGGCTTTTGTAAAAAAAAAAAAATCCCCTCCGTCTCGCGTGCGTTTCGATTTTTTCCCTCTTATTTTTTTCCTACAATGTGTAGCAATTACAAGCTCAACGAAACTAATCAAGACCAAGAGGCAATAATAAAAATTACCTGTAACGATGAGAACGCAAAGACGAGGCTCGCGAACGTGACGCACTTTTTCTCCTCCAAGTGACATCACACCAGTCAATCAGCATAACGCGAGAGAGAGAATCAGAATCCCGCAATTACGCGACCTTTACCGCGCGCAGTAATTAAACACATCTCTCGCAATAGATTTCCCGGTAAAACCGAATCGATTATTTCTTTCCTGTATGTGTGTATGTTATTTCGCGGCGATTGAAACGCGTCGATTTCTGAAAAACAATCACTGTCGGCGTCGACGGATCAAAGACCGCCGTGAAACGGAAACGCGAGGACCTACCTGGATTATCTGGAGCGAGGTCGAGCGAGGACCGGAGAACAATCCCAGAAAAAGAATTAGTCAGAGACGACCTCTCTCTCTCTCTCTCTCTCTCTCTTTATGTCGCATACGCGCGCGCGATTATTCAAAAGTGGCGCAATGAAGCCAGGCGCGGGTTCGGCGCGATGTTAATTGACGGACAGACGAGATTACGGCATGTCGCGCGAATAAGACGCTTCGTCAGTCATCGTTAACATGCGTCATTGGGCATTGCGGCGCCCGAAGGACGCCGGTGATCGTCGTCGTCATCGACGACGAAGTGCAATGGATGAAAATCGCGCGTATAAAATCGCGCGTGCAAAATTCGCGCAATAAATCCCGCGCGAAACTGGAACGGAGCCGCGGAACGAGCGAGTAAAATCGCGAGTTCAAGGTTTCGCCTCTCAGCGCGATTCGGCGTAATTTGTGTAATTTTCCGCAGATCGCGGAAATGTTTTTTCTCTCTTGGCAATTGGTTTTAATTGCGGATTATTAAACGTCGCGAACAATCGAGATATAATGTTGTGCTTCGCACATGGGTTTTCGTTTTGCACACGTGTAAGCAAATTGCATTTTTATCGCGAGCGAAGAAAAAAAAGGTGGATAAATCGCGCGCGAGAACGCAACGCGCGTAATGATCTTTAAAAATAGAGTCGACGCGCGAGAAGGTGCGCGCGCGCGAGGAACATAATAATTCCCGAAATTAAACCGAACCGCCGTTGCCGCCGCGCGGAAAGTAGTCGTCTCGCTGGCAAATCCGAAACGTTTCGCAACAGGTGTGGCGGAAATTCGGTACGTCCGCGGCTGAAACTTAAGCCGGTACGAGCGGTGTAACACACTGTGGGACACTTGTTGCCAACAAGTTGGAAATTTACCGGTGTTTTACCGGTAAAAATGATCCATCGACTTGAGTGACTACTCTGGCAATGATCTATTAATCCCTCGAACAACGGCGCGCGGAATCCGTCGAAGTGTACGTACACGCGCGCGGAGTGTGCAAGTGTATGTATCGAGCGCTGAAAGCGTGCTTTTTTTTTTTTTTTTGTTTTTTGATTTTTTTCCCAAGCGATTCATCGACAAAACGTAAATGAAGGACTTAATGAGAACGTGAGAAACCCGCTTTTATCGATCGGCCACGGCTAAACAACTCCGCGGCCAAGAGAGAAGGCGCAAGAAGGTAATATTAGTTCGTACGCGTTACAAAATAATCGACAAGAATGTAATTAGCGTTTTGCGTGTCATAAAGACCATTTCCGTCGCGAGAACGCAAAACGACGTGTCGTGTCGCACGCATTGATTTCCATTGATTTCCACAATGTGTGGCACGGTTGTGTGCACAAAAAAAAAAAAAAAAAAAAAAAAATCCACGACACGAATTTACATATCCGACTTTACTTTATTAACCGAGCGCGTCAAGTTTTTGCTATAATGAACGGCCGCTTCGATGTAATTAGCGGCTCTACAATGTTAACTATCATTCGTGAAAAAACAACGCGCATGTTCGAGCTGCAACACGCACGCGAATCAAAAAGCGCACTTAGCGGTTTTATCCGCGCGCGTTGTGTCGTGCAACTCTTGTTTGAAAATTTATATCATCAGGTCACTTCGCGAAAAACCGTCTCTTCCGCGATGATTAACCAGGCGACGCTAATTGGACGCGGCGGCGATTTCTGCGAATCGGTTACATTGTGCGCGGCGCGATCAGGCGAGGCGCGCGGTGCAAACACTTCCGCGCGAGCCGAAAAGAGCGCTCCGCGCTCCTTTCCCACAGGAATCGCTCGCGCATAAAAACAAGAAAAAAAAAAACAAAAACAAAACAAAAGCCAAATGACGGAATAATTGCCGGGTCGTTAATTCTCTCTCGCGCGCGCCCGTGTATACAACACGCTTGGCAGTAAAATCATTTACACCCGACTCGCGAGTCCCGAGTTTTATTGTATGATCCATAGAATACGCTTTCTCCTCCGCGTGACTTTCGGCCGGTCGAGTTCATCGGGTTTTTTGTTTCCGGAACGTCCCGGCATCTCACGTTTCTTCTTCGCGAGACAACGATCGCCCGCTCTCTCGTGAGACTTTCGATCGCTCGATTTCCCGAATCGTCTCGCCCGAATATTTCTGCGCGCTGGGAAAAAGAATTTTTTTTTTTTTTTTTTTCACGAAAAAACAAGGCCGCTGTTTTGTGACAACGACAGTCGAGATGGAAATTTTTGCGAGTTAGACAAAACGTTTTTTGATAGCGCAATTAGTTAAACAAGCGTATAATTAGCGCGGCGATGTATGTACGTTCGGAAATCGCGAGATAAATCTACGAGTTAACAATCCCGGAAATCGCCGCGAACCAATTGCTAATAATTTAATCGACGACCGGTGTTCGCGCTGAAGACATTAACACCGTGGGCGATCGCTCTTTACTAAGAAAAAAAAGAAAAAAATGAGTCGCAGCGTTGGCAGCGTCAATTAATTTTTCCGCACTAAATTTGCGTCGCTCTTAAACGCAATCGTCAGCGAAGCGGCAATTCTTAGTCGAGTCTATTTCTAAGCACGAATATCGATGAAGCGTAAAGGCCGAACATATCCGTCTGACGTAACGTATATATAAAACTTGCCGCGATTTATCAAGGAACTTCTTCTTCTTCTTCTAAGCGACTTTCGGACATTCTATTTTTGATTCTCGATTCCACTTCGGTCTGTGTCTTCGGCACATCGAAGAAAAGTTACATATATATGATACGGAGACACATACAAAAAAAAAGGAGTATTAAACTTTTATCGCACACGCGCTACTTGCGCGACAAATCGTCCGTCCGAGTCTTGCGCATCCCGTGAAAAATCGCACGTGAAATAAATTGCGTACGCAACGACGATCATATCCTGCTTCTGAGAGAACTGAGGCGAGCAATTATACGCTGTTGTACACAAATGAATGCGCGAGCACAACCTATTAACACCCATTATACAATCATCGTGTAACAGAGTGTGAAAGATGAAGATCGATTCTCCGCGAAAAAACAAAAAAAACTCGGGTGTTGATTGTGCGTTGCCGCGAGATGTATAAAAATTTATGTTTGTGTGTTCTTTCCTTCGTTCGTGAATTATTACGCAACACGTCGGTCGGACAAGCAACCGAGCCTCGTGAAAACGTCTCTCTGCCCGGACGTGCGTACTTTAATTAAACGCCGCTTCCGGTCTGTCATTAACTCGCTCGCTTACCGACCGACGACGATTAGAGCGCGACGTTCACGCGAGAACGGGCAGCATTGCCAGATTTTCTTCTTTTCCAAAACGCGTACTTGTGGAAACTTTCCGAAAATTATCATTGTTACTTATATATTTTTACACACACTTTGTTAAATTTTATTAAATTGCGAATAAAAATTATGGATTTAAATCAACACGCGTTTCTTCAATTTTTACGTAAAATAATAAAAAAAAAAAAAATAGTAACGATTTTCGAAAAACCACCGACGTTAGAAGCAACACGCTGCGGAGCGGAATTTTTTTTTTTCGTATGTCGACCGCACAAAACCACTGTTGTATAACGCGGTGTTTTACGCGTTGTTTATTTCTGCATTATGCGCGAATTATGCTTAGCTGGTCTTTACGATAGTTAGTGCACCGTGAATGTTTCTGGCAGCTGGTGAGCACCGCTAATGCCAACAACACCGCGCGCACACGTTAGCGCGGTGCGGAATGCGCTTCATTCAGAGCGAAGATGGTAAAGTAAGCAGAAGATCACAGAGAGCAGCGGTGGGGAAAAACTCGACTTGTCCTAACGCTTGTGTGTGTATGTGTTCGTGCGCGTAATCATTTTCCGCGAGATAACATTCTACACGAGAAGATAGGAAAAGAAAAAAAAAAACTTTCTCCAACAGATACAATCGATGCCTGCCAACGATTGTCAGTGCGCGGAACGCGCGAGAATAATGATTATTTCAATAAAAATGTAATTAGCGAAGATACGTGCACAAAAGCGAGTGTTTCTTTTGTGTTGTGTTTTCCTTTTTTTTCCTTATTTACCCATTCATTTTCGCATCTGTATAATCATCATCGCCGACTTCGCGAGTGATGCATCTACCATTTTACGAGTCATTAATAACCGGCGATGTAAGCGCTAATTTCAGCCGATGTTTTCCGCCGACGAAATTCCACCGAGTTTTCAAATTGTTTGTTTCTCAAAGTCAGCGGAACGCCATGGGGTAGCGTTTTGCTTTGCGCGACGTGACGACGAGCGCTCGAGATTTTTGTCTCGATCGAGTTTTTTCGTTTTAACCGCCGTCGAGATTTATTTATTTTTCAATAAAGCATTGTTGTTGTTTATTATTATTTTCTTTATAACGACAGATTTATAATCTGTCGACTTACAATTGTGCTGTTTACCTGTTTGAGGAAAATGCCGCAGTCCCAAAAAACATTCTTGAAAAAGCACGGAGCAAAATCTTGATCCCAGATGCGGACGTCCTTAAAATTATTTTGACATCGGGTTTGTGTTTTCTATTTTCTCGTCACTTCTTTGACAGAGTAAGCACTGCAGATTTTTATTTTCGCCTACCGTTTACTCCTCCTGTAAAATCTCACTTACAAAGTTCTCACAAAAAAAAGTCACAAAGCTCTCTCACAAAAGAGATCATCCAAACGAGTAATAAATTTCCGACACGCAAATTTGTGAATTCGCTTCTACCTACCCTCTCTTTCTTTTCTCCTGAAAACTTGAGAAATTTTACGTTTGCACGGAATCGCCACGCGACAGTTGCGAAATACTTGGGAAAACGTTCGTTCCGGTGTGTGTTCGATAATGATCGCCGGGCAAATCGTTTCTATTCGCTCGCGTCACGCCGCTAATCGGAGGTAATGATATAATCGCTCGTTCACGATTCGAGAGAGTTTCACCGCGCGCAATTTTTGCGTTTCTTCTTCCGCGTCGGAACCTTTCCGCGCACAGCTCGTTTTGCGATTATCGTCTCTCTTTCTCTTTTTCGCGCGCGAAAAGAAAACTTAGCTTAACCTCTTAACGAAGAAAACGCAGCGCGAGGAATCAGCGAGGAATCGTCTCTTCTCTCGATTGCACATTCGCCGAATTTGATCTTCCATCTTGAAGCGAACTCGCGGCGCGAGTTTGTGTATTTACAGAGCACGCGCTTCTTCGGAGCCGAAGGGACGGCGTGCGCAACGTTGTCCTAGGTCGCGATCGATCACTCACGTGGGCGAAGCCACGACAATGTCAACGTGTCGGTTTTCTCGTGCCGGAAAATCGTGACCGAATCGATCGGCGGAAGTCGAAACGTCAGTGTCACACACTTGCGCGCTCGGACACTTGAAACGTCAAAGTCGATCGAGGAACAGCTGATGACTTAGTCACCACACGTAGGAGAGAATAGACGAACAGGCCGAGGGCTTCGGCAGCGGGAAAAGCGCAAACAGTTTTCTCGCAACGCACGAGAAGACTCTCTCTCTCTCTCTCTGGAGATGATTTTCAATAAATCTCCAAAATAGTTTTTCTCGGATCAAAAGGAATAATCTACAACACTCTGTTGTAATGAACGTCGACGTGAGGTCACGAGAATTTGACAGTTCTCTTCGGTGCTTCCCTCCCGTCGCACATTCACATACGCACACACACTTACGCACACTTGTCAGTTTTATTTCGATAAAAACGTGTTTCTCCTCAAAGAGTCCCGAAAATTGAAGTTGGCGCGCGCGTGTGTACCGCACGGACACTTCCAGGATCACGTTGCTTTTCTGCGACGTCGTTCCCTTTCCGGTCACCGGCGAGAGAACACGGCAGCTGCCGGTCGGAGAACGCGACACCGCACAACAATCCTTTTTTTTTTTTCCCGAAGATCGCGACGAATCCTCGGACAGATCAAAAATTCGCGCGCGCGCGCGCCTATTCTGTCTCGCGATGCTGCACTCGACTCACGTGGCGGCCCGGTCTGACCGTCGTCGGCGGCGACCACTTCCTCGGGCCGTCGACCAATCGGCTGCGCGCCAGGACGCCTCGAGGTACGATCGCGAATCCTCGTCCGCTCTCGGTCGCGCTCGATAGTCGCTCCTCTCTTTCTCTCTCTCTTTCTCTCTCGCGCGCGCGATCAACGCGCGCGTGTGTACGTGCGTGCGTGTGCCGCGTGGTCGGCGGTCGGACAGCACAACGTTCGTAACTACTTTTCGAACTCGTTCTCGCAGCAGCCGCGGGGACAGATCGCGGCGGCGACGCCTACGACCCAGGACAACGGGAACGTCCAGGACTGGCCGTGGTCCTGGTACCGCTTCCACCGGTCTTCGCACGCATGAAAGCACGCGCGCTGCCTCGCATCGAGCGTGCGCCTCGTCCAGCGTCCGACACGATACTACCTCTCTCCCCTTCCTTTCTATCTTTCTCGCTCTCCCTACGCCCCCTCCACGGCGGTCGCGTTCGCTCCGTCTCCCTCTGGCCGCGATCCCCGCGCGCGGGAGGGTAGGGAGGATGTGGGGAGAACTACTCTCTGGTAGCCGCTCATTAAACGCCGCGGTGACGTCAGGAGCAGCGATACTCTCGAAATTCGTGCGAGAGAGAGAGAGAAAGAGAGAGAGAAGTACAGCATCTGTTCGCGCCTCTAGCTGCGTAATTGATCCCAGCGTATTTGCGATCATGATTGATGAATAGATAACAAAAGCTCAAGGTACAAGGGGAATTTTTTTTTTTTCCGCGCGTACGTACGAAACGATAAAAGTGAGGCAGAGGCTTCCGAGGAAATTCCGGGAGCGATCTGAATCCTCCGCGACAAAGTCGACGAAAAATATTACGCGCGAAATGCGTGAACTCGATTATTAGAAATTGTATGCGGGATTTAATTCCCGTGTGCGAGCAGACGCACGCACGAGAAACGTTCAACAGGGAAAATCCCAAGCGCGAGAACGCGTCCCGGCGATGAGGACGTTCGTCGTGGGTGGTCCCGTCTAAAACGTCTGTAGCTACTTGGAAATGGGATTTCGCCGCGCTCGCGAACGTCCATCGCTATTTAAAGATGAGGTGTACGAGTGACGCGCGCGCGAGGCGCTTCGCCTATTCTTTTTCTTTTTCCTGCTGCCACGAAACCTCGCGCGCGCTCGTCTCTCGCTTGTCTCTTCCTTCAGCACGTGACTTCGCCACGGCCGCGCGCGCTTCTCTCCCGGCCGTGGAAAACGCCGTGAGTGCAAAGACACCTTTCACGCGATACCATCGTCGACTGGTAATC
>QVNZ01022409.1:0-20345 GCA_014825645.1 Pseudomyrmex dendroicus | reverse complement strand
ATGACTCGCGTTTTAAAATCTCGATATCCGCCGATATGTACCTTTAACACGCCAAAAATGCGTTGCACGTTTTCGACAATATACATTTTCGTTTTCTATGAAATTTTCAGGAAGTATATCTGACAGAAATCAGACATCGAACGTGACAGTATCAAAAGGTATCTGCCTGTAAAATATCCTTAGGCGTTGTGACATTTTGTATAACACAACTGTCGTTGTCATATCCGACAGTCGAAAGAGAGAGAGAGAGAGAAAGGCGAGTCTCGCCGGGCCGACGAGCGAGCGGGTGCGCCGCAGCATCCATCCCGGCGCATATTCCGGAATCCCCGCGAGAATACGCGAAGCGGCGGCGGCGGCGTGCAGCAGGTCTCTCGCGTATCCCGGCCCGACACGTTGAAAATGCAAAGCCGCGTGGCCCGCGGCGAAATGCGCGGTGCAGATAATGACCGGCGAACGGATGTATGTGTATATACGCGCTGAGTATAAATCGAGGAGGAAGATAAATCCAGATTCGATAGCCTTCCGGTGGAGGAGAGCTTATAACGCTGCGCGTGCAGGTAGGCAGGCAGGCAGGCAGGCAGGCAGTCAGGCAAGGCAAGGGCGGGCAAGCAGGCCAGGGCAGGCAGACAGGCGCTCGCTCTCGCCCACAGGCTTCTTCTCGTCGATCGAGAAAACGGTCCGTATACGGAGACACATGTACATTTAAAATACGTAGGAGAGAGCGTTGTAGTGGTCGTCTCTCCGCGAGATGCAGCAGGGAGGAAATGGGAGAGAGGAGAGGAGGAGAGAGAGAGAAAGAGAGAGAAAGATCGTGAGCGGTGCGCGCAGCACGCGGTCGTGCCGGCCGAGAAGAAACTCTCCGCGGGCATTTGCATTGAATACTCTCTTACCTTTCTTGCTCGCCTACCTTCTCGTACAGGCAGCGGCGGCCGCTCGCGCGCTGCAGCACCGCCGGGGTCTCTATCTCTCTTTCTCTTTCTCCTTGTACCATTGTGCTTATTTATGCACTTTAATTATATCGAATATGGTACGCGCTCTCGCTCGGGAACGAGCGTACGAACGACTCCTCGCGCTTCGGTAGCGCGTTCGCGGCCTCGTCGTACGCGCTCGAGAGGGAGAGATCCCGGATGGAATGCAGCAACATCCGCCGGGATGCTGATGCGAGAAGAAGCGCCGCGATTATTCTCCAGTGATCGCTGATTTCGCTTCACTTTCGATTCAAGGATCGCGATCCTTCTCCGATATATTTGACAGGAGAAATTTACAAGTACGACGTTTCTGCGTCTTGAAACGTCGGACAGAAAGTAAACATTTCTCCGCGTATAGGTTCTTTTTCTTTTTTTTTTTTTTTTACAGTAGAGGTAATTGAAGATCTACTCAAATTCGTCAGGAGGCAGTTGCGTCGAAAGAGATTTATTTTCGAGTAGCGAAGTGGGAGAAAAATTTCGTCTCGAGTTACTCTCTTTCTCGCGGCGCGCTGCGTTGAATAGTCTCTCTATGCCCGAGAACATGTAAGTAAGTGTGCTTGTGCATAGCGGTACGTATATATGTACATATATATGTATATACACCTCTTTAACCTTCGCCCGCCTTTCTCTCGGAGTCTATTCCGGAAGCGTATCAATTGAATTAAATTGTTCTATATAAAAGCGTCAAATCGATGCGCCCGTACGTCCATCGCTTCGTTCGCTCTCTCGCGCGCTTCCCGGGAAATAAAATTTCGCATCAATAAGGAGTTTCCCGGAGAGAGTTTCGCGGAAACGGTTCGTGGATTGAATTGGATTGTACTTTTTTAAGGATCTTCCGTCCGATATACGTTGTTTATTCCTGTCTCTCTTTCTCTCTCGCCTCTCCGCATCTTGTATTCTCGTTACGCGCGCGTTTCGATTGTTCACTTACGATGTCGTGAAAAAAAAATACGACGCGAATCCTCATCAGGGCGCGATATTTTCGCGATGAAGTAGTTAAATTCTTATTAATCCCCGTGCGCGTTAAAATTCTTCCCATTCTTCGGAGCCATAAGCTCGCGCTTTTTCATATAATTCCCGAATAAAATCCAAGCCTGTCAGGCGCCAAATGGCGGTTAGTGCGGGATATAAAACACGAGAGACCGAGAGAGGTATATCTCTCCCGGTACTTTACTGCGTGTAAACAAATACGAGCCGCGCTCGATTGTTCGGGGAACATCGTCGAGCGCGACGCCGATAAATGTCGTTTATGCGAGCCGTTCGAAGCGAGGGCTATTCTTCGTACGCGCGCGCGCACACGGTGGTCGCTCCGTGCGCTCCGAGGAAATTTACGAGACAGCGCAGTATGCGCGCATTGCCTCTCGCATGTGTGTGTATATATATTTATAATATAATATATAGACCGGAAAAGCTTTTTCCGCGACGCATAATAACGACGATGATTCGCGTACAAGAAATAGACGGCGTTACGCATGTGCGCGCGCACTCATGCACTCACTCATCTCTCGCGAGCTCTCCCGGTCATCCCGGGAAATTTTTCAGCTCGCTGAAACGTCGGCTCCTCCATCGGTTAACTTCGTTTGCAACAACCACCGCGCTGCTTCATCGTAACGACGACGATGACGGGGAAAAAGAGAGAGAGAGAAATAGAAAAAGAGAGACTGAAAAATGCGCTTTAATATTTTTTTCCGAGCTGTGCACTTTTAAATTGTTAAAGAAGCTAGCTTTTGTTCCTTTATGTGGCTAATTGAAGTACATTAAAAATTTATGTCTTTGCACCGTAATTTAAATCTAAAAATGTTTTGCTCCGCGATGCATGTACCTATATATACATATTATATACATGTTGCTTTGACTCGTCCGTGTGATTTAACGAAGGCGCTCCATTAAGATCTGCTTTTAGCGCGGAGACACATTCATATACATAAAGTAATTCTCTTATCGCTCGTTGTCAGTGAGATATGAAGGGACATCTGCTTTTTTTTTTGCGAACACGTGCGAGAGCGGATTTTTCAATTAACCCCATTCGTCGAGGACCAAATCTCCGAAGCGGATCCTTCGCTTAAATAAAGACCAGAGATCGGAACCGAAAGCGTAGTCGATCCGTTAGCTGTTGATCCTGCTCCGGCCACTAACGATGGGTTTCATGCGAGAGTCCCCGTTTGGATGGAACCACTAATGATTTTAAACAAACGTTACACTAGAACCCGGTTAGAAGAGAACCATCGAAAATCGCTTTCCCCGCTAATTGGCGGATTTGATCTCGTCTCCCCCCCCAGGGATCGATTTTCTCTTGAAGTGCGCAAACATTTTCTTTTCCATTCGATTTCGACGAAAAAGGCGAGTGTTCGAGGGCCACAAAGAAGTGGGGCAAGAAAAACGCGTTATTTCGAGATTCTCGCGTCTTTGAAGTTCTGAACCGCGCGATTCCACGTTGGAAGATGCAATGTAGGTGACGTAAATTGAAAGCGCTGAACCGGAAAGGGTCAAGACTCGGAGAACCGAGAAGTTTGTTCTTGTTGCTCGGCTATGAATAGCACGATAGCCGCATATCGCCGCGTAGCAGTTGCGTGAAAACAGCCGGAGATTCTTTATCGGGAGTTGGGAAATAAACGAACGAACACGATATACCGTGATCGATATATACATATACAGAATACGTCGCTTGTTGTATCAACCGCGCGCGTGCACGCTACACCACGGCCTAAACACACATCTCGGAGTTGGTCCGAAATGTTGCGACGTGAGTGATTAACCCTTTCATCGGGGTGGGCGTGCGATGTGTTGACGTTGATCAACGGAGGGTGCGTGTACACGGTATTAAAAGTTGTGTAAATTTTTAACTTTAAAAAAAAAACGAGTTTTAATAGAATCTTTATATAGGAAAAGTTCATATATACGTTTATATATATTTTATATATATATTTTATATATATTTTATATATTTTATATATATTTTTTAAAGATATATCGGCAGAAATTCTGTAAAGTCTTTGAACAAAGATTGCAGCTTCATTTTTATAATAAAACTCCGCTAAATTTTTTCATCAAATCGTTTTTAACTGGACCGAATTGATAAAAAGATCGGTAACGATTCAAAAAGAGCCGCTGTAATTGGTAGAAAAGCAATAAAAATAACTGAAAAAAAAAAAAGACGAAGAACGAGAAACGCGCGCGGTATTTATACTTGTACAATTAAAATACGAAGTATTTCAAATTTCACGTTTCAAGAATAATATTCTCAGTTAAACTTGAATTTAATTGTGTAATATATGACGATAATTACATACCGACTTCTCACACGCGGCGGAAAAAAAAACGGAGCTGAATAATACAATAAAGTAATAAAATATCGCAGAAAAAGATAGAAAGAGAGAGAGAGAGAGAGAGAGAGAGAAAGAGAGAGCGAAGTAGCGCGGTCTCTTCGGTTATTCGACATAATCGATGAAAGAAATTGATTGGCCGGCAATCGCCTGCGGGATGTGTTGGATCGTCCGGAATTTTCCGTTATCCCGATATGAACGGGCTTTATTCTCTCGTCGTTACATTCTTGTCATTTGCTACGCGGCGTCTAAGCGTGTGCACATATACGTTACGCATCGTATATCTCACTCTGGTCTTCCTTCTCCGCGATTCACCCTTTCGATCCTCCAAACTGGTCAAGTGCCGTGCATTCTGGGAGCAAGCAAGGGAGTACAAGCGTTCCTAGATGGTTCTCGGTCCGCACCCGTATACCAACGAGGGTTGCGAGCTCCCGCCCGGTTTCGCAACCCTTTCCCTCCCTCCCTTCTACCCCGTGCCAACCCCTTGTCGCGCGCAGATGGTTACGCTCGTACATGCCTGGACGTCTAGCTACTTGCTTCTTGTCATCGTCGTTGTCGACGTCGTTACGTATATAGGGTGGTGAGTAAAACGTGCCGCGAGTCGTGCCGCGACGCAAAACTTCGCAAGAAGAAGATGTTGCGCGCGAGCGCGCGCGACAAAAAGAGATAAAAAACGGAAAGAAGTTTGCGTAAACATGACTCCGCAAATACCTCCTCTCAAAGCCGCCCCTCGACGTGTCGAGATATATCGATCGTCGCGAAAGTAGCGTTCAAGCTCTCCTCGGGGGCGAAGGGAATAGTCGCTATTTTGTGGCGTAACAGGTTTTCCGCATTACAACGCGCAAGTGCTTCATTACCAATATCGTTTTTCGCGCGCGCGCGCACATTATTGAAAAAAAAAAAAAAAATTGCTATCGATTATTGATACAGTTTGGTTATATGAATTATCTGTGCAAAAGTATCTTCAACGTACAGAGTCGCGTAATAAAGCAAGTACTCGGTTTCCTGCTCGTGTGTTGCGCAATATTTTTCATGACGACGATTTCTCGTCGAAAACAGCGCGGCAAAAAATTTGCATCGCACAAATGTAAATGCGACTCGTCGTGGAAGAATCCACTTCTGCAGGTGTTCGAGCGTAACGACTATCTCTCGACGCTACGCGCGAGATAAGCAGACCGCTTGCAGTCTCATATTCGCAAAAAGTTTTCCCATTCTTCAGGCGCCGAGCGGATTTCGCTCACATCCTCCCTCCCCTTCGGGAGTTGTGTCGCGAGCGTGCGCACGAGCGCACGCGCTCGCTCGCTCGCTTTGCAAAAAGAAAGAAGAAGAAAAAAAGAGAGCGCGCACGGTGGTGTTCTCATTAGTCGGTCCATAGTGCAAGTAGAACAACGGGATACGGAGGGGAGGAAGGACCCTTCAATTCTTTCGCTCCAAATCCAACATCTGTTAATTGGAGGTCGTTTGCCTACGCGCTATGCTGTACCTCGCCCCCTCTTTGCCCGTCCTGTCTCTTTCCCTTTCGTTGCGAGAGGCTCCAAGTGCCGCCTGCTGTCTCATTACCGCGGAGGATAAGACCTCGACCGCTTATCCCTTTGGATGAGTGGTTAAGAAACGACGGCGCAACACGGGGTGTCGAAGAAGGCGTAAAGAGAGGATAGAAAAAGATGGAGAGAGAGGGTAATAAAATGACAGGTCGAGACAGCAGAAAGTTAAAGGCGCAGCGACGCCCCATTTTTTACGAGATATCGCTCTTCGAGATACCAAAAGAGGTTTGTTCGAGTCCCCATTTATTAACACTCTCTTCTTTTGTTTTTTTTTTGCAAAGAACTTTCTATGCTCACTCGACAAATAAAATGGCTGGTTGAATGATATTTCAATATTAAAGCGCTGTGTATTAGATCGCAAAAGAGAAGCAAGCACGGAAACTTCTTTCCTTTCGTATACCGATTTAAAGCGGATTTTAATTTAACAGAAATTCCCGGAATTTCTCGGAAGCGTAAATCTTTCGTTAAAAATCTGTCAGGTGGAAAGATTCGCGTTTGTATGAAAAGCGGCATCGCGCGGCTCTTCGCAGGCAAGATTTTTACGTTGAAAGTATCGCTCGCGCGCGCGGCAGATTTCATCGTTAAGGTTGTTGATAACTTTTCACCGAGAGACGATGAGCTCTCGTTACGTGCAGCTGATGCGACGCCGCCGCCGCCGTTGTTCGCTATATAGCGAACGTAATATCGTCTTTCGTGCGCGCGCGCGCGCGCGGTCGGGAATTAAAGAGCGACGGCAAAGTAGGAGGGAGACGAAAGTCGAACGGGCGAGAGATTCTCTCAAGTTCAACGAAATAAGAGAAGGCTGGTTACCGTCGACGAGCTTTACGAGCTTTAAAGCACGCCGAATGCTAGTCCCCCGACGGAGAGGGATAACGTATCGCGCTTGTAGCGCGCTCCGCAGCGCAGTTTTCCCGTCCGTCGCGTAAACGTCGTTATTACGGGAACGTGGATCGCGTCCCAAGACGACGACGCGGCGGAAGCGCGCCGGTGTGTGCCTACTTGTACCTAATTGGACTGGAAGCACGTAAACTTGGATTAGATTTCGCCAGGAGCAACTCACTCGCCGCCAACTGCCGGCAACTAGCGTCTTTAACTTCCGCTCTTTAGCTCGCGGGGGGAGGCGGGAGATTGGGAGGGGGCGGGGAAACACACGGAGGAAATGTAGCTTCTTGCCGGGGGCCCGGGAATCATCGTGGCTCGAAAGACTTTAACGAAAAGCGAGGAGCTTAGGTGCTATTAGCGCGATATCTCGAACCTGCCATTCAGCTTCAGTGATGGAGAGAAGAGAGGGGTAAGGGAGGAGATGAGCGGAAGGGAAACAGCGAGAAAGAGAGAGAGAGAGAGTCGAACGACGAGCGTTCGAGCGTTCACATCGACAAACGACCAACTAAGTAATTGCCCGGCTGGAATTATCCTGCGAACGAGGGACCGAAAGCGACGTGACGGACGTTGATGAGCGCCATCGCTGATACCGCGAAGCGGAGACGCGTATCTCGAGCCAATTGGATCGCGACGGCTGTGCTGAGAGGGAAGCTGCTCTCCGGGATGAGTCAGCCCGCCATGAAAGGGATGATTTAAAGAGAGATAAGAGACGTTGTAAAAATGTCAAATATACTATTTTTTATTACTTTTTTTTACGGTTCACACGAGACTCTGGGGTGGAAATTTTACAGAAAACTTTGCTGTTTTTCTTTCTTTCTTTCTTTTTTTTTTACCGTGTCTTGGAAAAATCTTTGTTGTTTCAACAACTTAGCGAACGTAGTTCGAACGAGCTCGTTGCAGCCAATTTTCGTCTGAAAGACGAAATCAAACCTTAACGTTTAAAGCCACAGAGTGAATTATCGATTTCCCGAAGACAGAGTCTGTACAAGTTCGCGAACATCCTGCGCGTCTAGTCGACGTTAATAGCACCCAAGTTTGGCCATCTCACCCCTCGGAATTCTGTTTTGCGCTTCTTCGTGACCAATGACCCCCCAATGGCGAAGTTTCCTAAACATTCCCAGGGCGAAAGTGACGCGCGCACCATCCCGCCCGTTATTCCCGTGCGATGGATTTCTTGTTGTTATTGTGTTGCGTAATTGGGTCCGGTCGTCGGACACTCGTTACGACTGGATGCACGCTTCATTAACGCGCATTCAGCGCGACGATAATACGGCGTCATCGAAATTTGGTCGATACTTGGTCCCCGGCTGGAAACCATTAGCTACGATCGCTACAATACCAAATTAACAGCATTACACGGAAAGGAAGTGGCGACGCGTGTGAGCTTGTGCACGTTACATGCATATCTGCCCTCTCTATGTGTGTCTGTGTGTGTATATATATATATATATATATATATACATATACACACACACACACATTATATAATATATATATACACACACATGTAACTAGACGAGACACCTCGTGTTTTGCGACAGCTAACGATCCGCGACGCCGGGATATATGGTCGTGGCGCAGTGCTCTCATGCCGATTGTAGGAACGGCGCTTCCGACGCGCGACCGATAAAACGATTTCTCTTCTTTCTTCCTTTTTTTTTCGGCTCCGAACTGTGAAATATCGATTATGCGCGGTCGTTGGCACAGAAAAACACACTCGGGGATTCGACGGGACGTTCGAGAGTGCTTGCGCGATGTGATATCGATCGGCTTGCTCGCTTGCTCGCTTGCTCGCGGCGGGCGAGAGAGAAAGCGCTTTTCGACGCCAATCGGTAAATCGCGACGGCAAAATTTACTCGCGCTTGCCGTGACCGCAACTACATTCTCCCGTATATACGGAAAAGCCGCCACGCAAATGGAGGATCGCGTGACGAGAAAGAGAAAGAGAGAGCGAACACGCCTGTGCGTGTGTGTGTACATACGCGTAACATAAATAAAGCGCTCCTTAACGCCGCGCCATTCCTATGTAAATGCACGCGCGCGCGAGAGTACGTAGTACAACACCGAACAGATAATTTCGCGGTCTAATTTTAGCTCTCTCGCGGGCACTGATACGTCCGGTAATGTCGCGACATTCGCGCGCCGCACCGCGCCGACCGACCGTGTCACATTATCGATTCGACTCTCTCGCGCTATGTAAATGTAAAACGAGATCCGCGACATGGTCTCTCTCGAGCGCGCGCGCTTCTCCGTCGTTGATGATTGCCGTGAAATGTGCTCTCGCGCACAAAAAAATAGCGCGAGAGACCGAGAGTTAATTAGAATGTTCGCCGGCGAGAGATCTCGGGTTCTTCATCGCGCGCGCACCATCACCACCACATCGAGAGATTTTTCTTTCTACGAGAGAAAAGATTGCGAGAATTTAAAATCTCGAGTCATATTGCCGAGATAGATGGAGAGAAAGAGACAAATAGATAGTTGTAATTGTCTCTTAATTAGTGCTCAGTTGGCGTGTGATTCTTGAGAAATTAGAAAAAAACGATAACGAGAGAAAAATGTTGACGTAACGCGTGAAGAATCGTAATTTCGTAACGTTGGAATCGTAACGCACAGCCCCGTGGGGAATTTCTCGGGTGTAATAAAACTAGATAATAACACTAATGAAATTGCCGTGATCGCTGTAAATTTTTATCCACCTTCGGAATCACACCTTTCCGAAGTGATAAATGTAAATTTATCGTCGCAATCATTGTGTCGACTTCAAAATCGGCCTTGAGGGGTCGTTTTATCCACCTATTTTATTCGCGCACTCTTCCCCTTCCTCCTGCTATTTTGTTACGGTTCCTCTTTTTTTTTCTCCTTAGATTGAGACAGTGGGAGTCTGGAATAATCCCGAAAACCCCGGGCTATAAAGAGCGCGCCTCTGATCCCGATCCCGATCCTGATTCCGTATGCACCGTGTATCTATTTACGTGACATATACCTGGCCCATGAGAGCGCAATCTTCATTTTTCACGTTGCCGCGTGAGCGCCTAGCCTATGGGATCACGTAAATTCGGTATATATAAAGAGAGACCATATATGTACAAGGGGAGTACATACATACTCACGACGATAGAACGGACGGAGAACTGAAAGAACGGAAAAGGAGAAGACCTGTGTCGACCTTCCGCGACCAACCCCGGGGAAAGTTTACAGAGTGCTACTGCGACACGAACGAAAGGGGTTGAAAGCTGGACCCGAGCTAGACTCTCTCGACAACGGAGGAGACGGCGACGATGCCGACCGACCCCTTTTATTCTTCTCCGGTCTTCCCCGTTTTCTGAGAAATTGCGTTACATTTGATTCACCGTCGAAATCGTTAGGGGTCTCGAGATAGCGACCCACGTTTTTCAAACCCGTTCTTGCCGTGCTATGAAAGCGCCTCTTCTTCTCGGCATTCTTCTCTTTTTCCCGTTTCGCCCTCTTTTCCCTTCGTTTGTCTCAAATTTCAATTCGTAGCTTTCAGCCGCGCGGCACACGGCGGGGCTTCGTGTGCTGTGTGTGTTTTCAGCGTCTCACTTCATAGTCATTTCACGCTTTAACCCTCGGTATAATGTATCTGATAGTATGCGTCTCCGTTTCATCGTCGCGTAGCGACTTCGTAAAACCCTTTGTTTACGACGAATCGATATAATTACGAAAAAAAAATTCAACAACAAGTGGAACTATATTCCTCATTAAAATATTTTTTGTTTTTCAAATCATACACACATACAAGTAAAAAAATTATAACGTTGACTCGATACGGAGATGTGAAAAAGCGGATAAAATTACGTTTCGGAAGGTTGCAGTCACAATTTTTTTAAGAAATACGAAATAGAAATGAAAACCCACTTCATCAATGCTCCAATTGCTTAGCATAAATATAATCTTTTTTTGAGGAGAGACTTTTTCTTGACTCTTCTCTCTATCGTTAACATCGATTCGATTCAAATGTAAACCTCGAGATCTACGCGCGCAAGAGATCAAGCACGAATTTAAAGTTCTTCTATTAACAGATGAATAATACGCGTCGACTTCTCCAAATATTTTCGTATTTACATATCCGCACCGCCACCTCCTCTTCTCTTTCATTCCCACAAAGAACTTAAATGGACGATCTGCTTTCTTTCATATACAAATTTCTAAGGCGCGCGCGCAGGAATTCTGAGAACACTTTTCATTCAAAATATCTAAAACTGACGCGGTCGTTCGTTTCCCTTTTCACGTGAATGTTGCCGATGCAATGTAATTCTAAAAGAAATCTTTCATCCGACGTGCTAAATTCGAGATGCGTGTTATCGTCGAAAAAAAAAAAAAAAAAAAAAAAAAAAAAAAAATAACGATGAGTAATACTTATCTGTGCGCGCGCGCCAGACGGTTCTGATTTTTTAGCGAGTATCTCCGTTTTTTTTTACTTTATTTTTATATATATGTATAGGTATTCCCGACCGCACGAATGTCTGAAATTCATTTTAGTTCGTCCCAGTTTCGAGCGCGCGTTCCTGTACACGAGCGAAAAATCAGACAACTTTTATAAAGGCTTATTAAAACTTCAAAGCTGCGAGAGAGAGTCGGCGATGCAATGCGCGCTCCTCCGCGCGAGGATATTCGATATCAAACCGACTCGATAACACGATTTTAATGATAAAAGATAAAATGCAAAAGGCAAATATGTTTGTCCCACTTTTGCGTAGTCTCCGGAAAAGCGCAAATGCGCCCCCGAGCACAATCTTTCTTTTCTTTTTCTCTCTTTTTCTTCCTCTTGGTTTTGTTGTACGCTCGCGTATTGTCGTCGCGGATGGACGACCGCGACGGACGACGACGAGGACAACGCGCGGTGTCTTTGTAAATGCAACACTGCATCATCGCGACCGACTCTGTCTGTTACAGTGCTGCGGGATGAGTTCCGCGTGGAGCCGCAGGACACGAGGGTCGCTGCCGGGGAGACGGCTTTGCTGGAGTGCGGACCGCCTCGCGGCCATCCGGAACCAACCCTCCACTGGAAGAGGAACGGCCACATAATAGACCTCGAAGCGACAAAACGGTGAGTTTTCTTTGTGACTCGACCTCCCTTCCCCGCCGGTCCCCGGTTGTTCTCTTTGAGTCTCCGCGGCGCACCGACGACACACCGAACGGACGAACACCGAAGCGCGGACACGAAATTGCACGCCCGACACGCGAAAAAGCGTAATGATTAAATGCGGGCTATTTTGTGCGGGGAGAAGGGAGGGTGACCTTTCCGGGGCCTCTCCGTTTTCTTCGGCTAGTCTCGCCAGCTGCCGCGACTTCGAGCAACCGCTGCGGTAGCACCTTTTTTTCCTCGGTCTTTGTCCGACTTGTCTCGTTTCGGATGGTCGTCAAATAGTAGACGAGAGAATGTGAACTTGACTTTGAACGACTACGTATGTCCGTAACAACAACAATGTCAAAAATGTCACAATAATGTATTGTCAATAAATAAACTCGCGCTCATACGCGCGCGCGAAGAAAGTAAAAAGCGATCAATTGAATTCACGGCGGGGACGCGCACTTCGTTAGTCGGCCGATTAATTTGATCTTGTCACCCGGACGCCGAATAAAAGTGGAACCAATAATAAATACATACTCCGTTTGCAATTTGCGGGGCCCTTTAAAAACGCGTCCGCGCGCATATCGCCGTTTTCCAGAACCCATCCCCGATTAAATTGCGCGCGCACACACATGAGAAAACGTCTCTGTACATACACGGAAAATTTCGCGCTGTGTGTCTCCGCGTAATAATGTCGCGACGGCAAGAGCAACTTTTACGCTCCGCGGGATTACGAGGCGGGGAATATCTACTTTTATAGAGACGTGAAAGGGAAAAAGAGAGGGTGGGGAGAAAGAGAGAGAGAGAGAGAGAACTCTGGATTAACTTAATTCTAACAGCGCCGACGGAGGTAAAAGGAACGTCGGGCGGAACAGAAAAAAAAATCGTATCAAACGCCGCCGCTAACGCGGATGCCGTTGGTTATCTCGCTCGAACCCTTCGCTTTTTAACCCTTCCCCTCCCCTCCCCCGCGTGGTCCCGTATCTCTCGCTTTAAATGTGTCTTCGTGAACATTTCGATGATTTTTTTTCAGCGGATATTTTTCCCCGGAAATAGCTTGCACGTTAAAACTCTCGTGTGCACGCGAGGTAACGGGACGCAAAGTGTCAAAGGATAATTTGTTTGATATCAATCGTCTCGTGTAGTAGCCCGCGCTATTTCTCCGTTTAGCTTGGAATTAAATAATTCCAAGCTTCGATAGAAAAGCCGCGGGAGAAAAAGATGACGGCGCACCGAAATTCAACGCAGAGCCGCGCGCGTCTGTTTACGCTTCGGATTTAACGTTGTTCATAAACGCTGTAATCGCGCGACGTTCGATGTTCGACACACGTTGAATATTTCTCTATGCGGATGTATGTATTCGGCCACGTCGCGCGTTGAAATTTTCATCAATCGCGGACAAATTTATTATACTGATCTATAATGAATCACCGAATTTTCCCGCGCCGAAGTTTTAATAATAAATCACATGCGCGCAATTATTACATAATGCAGAGGGAGATATAGCGCGACACGGTGCATAATCGATAGATGGTGTGTGTGTCCCCCGCGTATATGTATCGTCTGGCAATTGCGATATTCGAAACGTGTATAAGCGAGAGACGAGAGAGAGAGGACTCGGGAGACTCGCAATATTCGGCGTTGGCAGAATCGACGTAAATTCGGCAGGCGAATTTCTCCTTTTCTCTGTCTCTTTCTCTCTCCCTCCCTCCCTCTTTTTCCCGCTTGCTCTTCCTTCAGGTTCGAGCTTTTAAGCGTACGCTTGCGCGCGGAGCTTCACCCGTCGTTGTAACGACCCGGCACACTTCCGCGCGCGCCTCCGCCTGCCATTCGTATCTTGGAACGGGCGATTTTTTTCTCCTCCCGAATCCCCGTAGATCGACTCGATCAAACTTTCATGGGGCGCTGAACGCCTCTTAGTTTTTTTCGCGCCGCGATCTCCTGTCTTCCTCTTCTTCCTCGCTTTTCTCCCGGCTTTTCAGGAACGGCAAACCCTCCACTCTCTGATCACCCTTGCGATCGACGAAACCGTCGCAGGGATAAAAACAAAAAAAAAAAAAAGTGTCATTACCGAAGTTCGCAAATGCGCGATGAAAAATGGCGGAGAATTAAAAGGAAATTTATCTACGATATTGCGCGCGTGGATGAAAAGTTGATTATATATCGGAATGTAATTTATTAAGTTGATAAATGATTAATTGATTATTTCCCATTTTCTTTGTGCGGGATTTACCTTTGTACGGTTTATTACATTATTTCGCGTAATTGCCTCCATTTGGCGTCGCTTACAGCCCCCCGTATTGTACGCGTTGGCTTAGCGCTTTCGGTGGCGCCGCGACACGTAAGAGCACGTGACAAACGATTTTCTTTTTTTCTCCTCCCCCGCCCTCTTTCCTTTCCCTTTCGGATTTCCAAGGGGAGAAAAAAGAGGGAAAAGGTTGGGAGCGCAAATGGAGACGTTTTTTTTTTTTTTTTTTTTCTGTGGCCTCTCCGAAACGAAACGAGACAAAACTCGCACTGCACACTCGCTCGCTCGTTTCGACGGCTATTTTCCTCTCCTCTCTTTCCGTCTCGATCAATAGGGTACTCTCCTCACGGCGGCTCGCGGAAATCTCCCTCCCTCTCTCCGTCTCTCTCTTTCCCTCCACCGTTCTCGGATTTACCGATGGAAGCCCGAAGCCGCGATAAATTAGGACAACCGATAGGAATTAAATCCGGCCGTATCGGAACGCCGAGACCCCGCGCGCGCGCGCGCTTCTCTTTTCCTCCCTTCTAACTACTACTCCTCCTGTGGAAACGCGCGAACGGGAACAGGATAAAACGGGAGAGCGACCGAAGAATGATCACACGGAGAGGAGAGAAAGCAGATGGAAGAGGAGAAAGAGGAGAGACGGGAGGGAGCAGGAGGTAATCGAGCACCAAGCGACGCGAAAATTAATTGACACTATAAATTAGGGAGCGCGATCGAGAAAGCTATCGATCGATCGCGCGTCGTCGCCGCTTGCTCGCTCGCTCGCTCGCTCCATACGCGCGATATCGCGTGCATGTGTAACTCTCAACGAGACGGCCGTTTAATCTCGGGGCTGCCGACGCGCGCGGAAGAACGCGCGATTTCTCCGGATGGAGCGGGAGCGGAAAGGAGAAGGCGGAAGTCGGGAATGTCAAGTACGCAACTCTCTTCGTCGAGTGCGCGCCTTTGCTCGCACCTTATTCCCTCGCATAAATAATATCGGATGGGCGGGAGAAATGAGCGGTCGAGTACGAAAACGCGTTGTTTCCAGAGAAGTTTCTCTCTCCTCCCGAGAAGGGAGGTGGGGTACAACGGGCGTAGAATAAACTGCGTCTCGCGGATTGAACGATTAACACGCTAGGAATACGCGAGAAGCTTTTGGGAGAAGGGAAAACTGTCTAAGAAACTATTTGTGTAAAACCAGCCTTTCACTTAATCCGACGTAATCGTAACGGAAGTTCAAATAAAACAAATAGCGGAGAAGCAGCACTTAAGACGCGCGTAAAACACACGCAACAAGAATTGGAATCGGAACGCGATCAGAGTCAATAAACTCTTGCGGTCTCGTACGAATTAATTAATAAATTCGAATAAAATTTTGAAATAATAAAATTAACGCGAATTAAAATACAAATGTAATATCTATTAAATGTATAATACAAAACACGATAATGTGTTATTGCAATAAATTGTTATTTGAGATACTAATAAAATATATATAAATCCCATTTCTGTAAATTGTATTAATATTATAATACAATAAATAATATTAGAGAGAAAGAGATAATACAATTCAATAACACGTTTATAATAACGCACATGTAAAATAATATCAAACAAAATGGCGAGATGTGAATTTCTCTCTCTCTCTCTCTTTTTCTCTCTCTCTCTCTCTCTCTTCGAAGCAATGATAATACATTATGATGTGATAGCATGAAATATATGAAAGATTTCTGGACCATTTCTCGTCTTCTCCCCGTTGCTTAAGTACGCCGTCGATCTTGCGGGCGGAAATTAATCGTCGTAATTTTCGTCGTCGCCGCTCTTATCGAATGGAAAACGTCGTCGCGTCTTGATTAATCGTTCATCCGCCGTTTTCAGGATAACCCTTATGGACGGGGGCAACCTAATGATATCCGACGTGAGGCCGGCCGATCAAGGCAAGTACCAATGCATCGCTGAAAACATGGTCGGCACCAAGGAGTCCGGGGTGGCGACCCTCACGGTAAACGGTAAGCGTTATCAGACATTATCTGTAAGCTTGCGAACGTATGCGTCCCACGGAATTGAGAAACGAATTATCGTATCCTCTTTCGTAAGATCTCGTCGGCTCTCGATTTAGCAAAGTATATTTCGACTGTTTGATAAATTCAATATTTGTCTCGTCTGGTGATAATCGGGTGAACAATATGGAAACGTAAAAAGTATTTATATCGTAAAAAACTGTAGCAGCTTTTATCATCCATTGGGCAAGTGTTAATGAATTTCATTATTTTTTAATCTCAGTTGTTTTATTAGTGCAAAATATATCGCGTTTCTGTTGGCTCGTAACGTTTTAGATTGTTATTCTGTATGCGTTTATTTCTATCTGGCCGCAAAATCGATCGATAATAACAAAGAAAAGAACCGCGTTCGTTTCCCGACATGAGCGATATGAGCGATATTATTATTAATAGCGCTCTAATTCATTTATCGGCTCGTCATTTATATGGGTCATCTTTTTTATTCAAACTGTCGAGCACTTCGCTGTAATTAAAACCGTCTTGAATAAATAATGACCGAGTATCGGTCAGAATTTGCGACTAAAGCCGAGAGATCCGATGAGAGGTCGCGAAATTCGAAATTTACACCCTTGTCTTTCGGCGTGTTATCCGAAAACGGTCGCAAGCAAGAATCCTCTTGTGTGTTCGCAGTGAAACCGTTCTTCCAAGCCGTGCCGTCGAATCAGACGGTTCTCACGGATCAGACGGCGGAATTCGTCTGCAGGGTGAGCGGCGATCCGACACCGGAGATCCTGTGGCGACGTAACGACGGCAAGATGCCAATAGGTCGGGCGCAGATATTGCCAGACAAAAGTCTGCACATCGAGCGAGTGACGCCGCAGGATCAGGGGACGTACATTTGCGAGGCGAGGAACGACGTAGGCGCGATATCAGCGAGCGCCACTCTTACCGTGCACTGTGAGTACCGCTAAATAATCCCCGCCTCTTCTTCTATCTCTCATCCTTCTCTTTCCGGTTGTGTGTACCCCCCTCTCTCTCTCTCTCTCTGTGTGTGAGGAGCCGCTCGGCCGTGAAATTAATTACGCGCCCGGTGCGCGATGATCGCGCCGGTGACGAGCGAGATGAGAGGGGTCCGGTCTCTCCGCTTTGCGCCAGAGGACAGAAACCAGACGCAATGCCGCCGCGTATTATCGCCGCGTATTATAAACGCACCCACCGACGAATGTGCATTCTGTCGGATGTCGACTTTTGCGGGTCCCGCTCTCCGACGCGCAAATTGAATCTGCGACTCGGAAAATTCGAACATGTTGCCGCGGCTCCCCGGAAGCAGACGGGATATATAGGGGTTGTTAAAGTGGACACGGTGCGGTAGTTAGATTAGTCCGAAATTTCTCAATAAATAGCGCACGATACGGATAATTGTGCGCGACAACATATACTATTGTCTCTCTCTCTCTCTTTCTATATCCCCAGCTAAATATTAAAATAAATACGAATATTATTCTCAGAATTTATTTCCCATTGGAAGTGGAATTCTGTGTTCATTTCAGCTTCTATTTTCCAGAAGAAACGCTAGATTCTTTTTGTGTGGATTTCGACGCGAATATATCCGGGAAACGAGAAATAGAAAGAGAGAGAGAGAGAGAGAGCGAGGGATTGAGAGGATAAAATTTAATTCCAAGCAATGCGCATACTACCAATTTTAATCGACAAACAATAGTAACGCACAACAAAGTACAGAAACGGCCTTAATTCTCAACCCGATAAATCGATTTATGTGTTCCTCGAATATCTCTCTGTGTTTTTACATTTCGCGAAGAGAAAGAATAAACTCATTATATTGTTTTTCTTTCTTTTTTTTGTTTTGTATAAGTAATTCTTGAACTCGCGTAAGAAATTACGCTCGAAATTAAACTCGCGCGGCGGATTCTCTCTTTTTTTTTTTTTTTTTCTCTCGTGTCGCTGAACAAACGTATCCAGCCGTGCGAACAATCGAACGTGAACAATCGTTTGTCACACACACAGCTCGACCCGTGTTCACCAACTTCCCCAAGGACGAGACCGTAAACGACGGGACCGACGTCACATTTTCGTGTGCGGCGCGCGGCGCGCCCAAGCCGTCGATATTCTGGACCCGGGAGGGTTCTCAGGAGCTAATGTTTCCTGGCCACACGTATCAGAGCCACTACATCGTCACGGAAGACGGAAGTCTGAGTATCAAGGGCGCCGTCAGGAAAGACGAAGGCCACTACGTGTGCAGCGCCATTAGTCAGGCCGGCGCCAGCACCGCGACCGTATTTCTTCAGGTATATAACTCTTGTGTGTGATTTACATCCCTCTCGCGGCATTCGCATGTGGTCTTGAAAATTGTTTTCCTAAACGTTAAATTTTTTCTCTCTCATTCTACGTACGTACTATTTCTTTTGACACATGCGCATGCACGCAATTTTTCATCTCTCTTTTTATATTATTAAAACATGCACCTATTGAATATTTCAAATTGCGTTGTGTGTTTTAATTAAAACATTTTATCTTTAAATACAGGCATTTTAAATGGGGCGCTAAAGACACTGATTATTTCGTATACCGGTTAACAATTACGGTTTAAATATCTAGCCTGATAGCAAGAACAATGGGAGTTAAAGTCGCATGCTAAATAAGCGCGCAACAGTTTAAAATGTACTGCGAAGATAAATTCGCGTGTGAGAGAGAAACGAGTGTGTGCACATTAAGTGGTTCATTTTCTCGATACATATTTATATCGTCTCTTTCCCTCCCCACCCCCCTTACTTCCTCCTCCTCTTCGTCGCCACACGTTTCTCCTTCCAGATGAGTGCAGAATTACCATTCCTGCCGGTGCACCGCGCGGTCCTCGCCCGAGGGGAGTTGCCCCACATTCTGAATAAAATTCTTATCTACATATAGGGAGTATTACAGCGATCAACTTTGGCGAATGGAAATTCCCGTAACTTCCTCGCTTTCGGAACGCGGCCGAAAGAGTGAGAGAAAGAGAGAAACTGAAAAGCGTAATATAGAAAAGAAACTTTTTGAATTACATATTTTTGCGCGCTCCCATTCGACCGAACTCGGCTGATGCCAATATATGTGCTTAATTCAGGAGAGGCTAACTCGTCGGGCTCGACTCGTGCTTTCCAATTATTTTAAAAGACATTAAAGCGGGAAAAATGCAAGTTTAACAAGTTCGAGACAATTTTGGTCTTCGATCGGTAAACTTGTTAAATATCAGAGAACAAAAAGAACATACTATTTAAACTCACGTGTTTGAAATATACATAAAACTCAATCTGTTGATATTAGAATACCAATATTTAACAAAAAATAATAATAAAATATTTAACAAACCTCAATCTCTCCGTATCGTTCCGCTTCTTCGTCGTTCCAAACGATTACATCCACCGAGAGTCGAAAGTTGAAATTTATCTCGATTGTTCGAGAAGCTGGCGAATTCTGTACTCATCTCGTTCCAAAAACGCGGAATCGAAAAGAAATCGCATGGCACTCGGCCAGCCGACCGTACGAAACAGATTCCAAACGAAATTTCTCGTGCAGGTGACGTCGGTCGAGGAGACGCCGCCGCCCATAATCGAGCTGGGACCGGCGAATCAGACCCTGCCGTTGAAGAGCGTCGCGTCGCTGCCCTGCCGGGCGGTCGGTACACCCACGCCTCGGGTTCACTGGCACAAGGAGGGCGTGCTGGTGCGCCCGGGCGGTCGTATCACCATGGCCATCAACGGCACGCTGTTCATAGACGATCTGCACGCCAACGATTCCGGCCTGTACACCTGCATCGCGTCCTCCGAGTCCGGGAACACCTCGTGGTCGGCCTATCTGACGGTGAGCTCGGGCGCGAGCTTCCACCGGACGCCCGACATCTCGGCGCTGCCGCAGAACCCGAGCAAACCGCGCATAGTAAACGCCACGAGCAACTCCGTCACTCTCACGTGGAGTCCGGGTCACGAAGGTCAGAGCAAGATCATCGGCTACAACATCGAGTACTACAGCAGCAACCTGAACACCGGCTGGGTGGTGGCGGCCGTTGGTGTGCTCGACGATATCTACACCGTGAGTACATCGACAGAGAAAATCGACAGCCTGAGAATCTTGACCCCTTTTCTCGGTACTTATACTCCGCGTCGAGTTTCAACGACCCTTTCGAGTGGCTATTTCCAGCTTCCCCTCTTCTTGTGCGCGTCGTTTCCTATGTTTATAGCGCGTATTGTTGGCGAAGGAGGCAGCTGACTTGAAATAGATGGTGAAGATTTTTTCGAAAGAAACTGACAAA
>QVNZ01022407.1:0-14139 GCA_014825645.1 Pseudomyrmex dendroicus | reverse complement strand
AAAATAAAAAGGAAAAACCATTTATGATAATCTTCAAATAAAGTTTTACTTTGTTTTACACAGTAATGCAGATTTATGCACAAATTTTTATTTATAGATTTTACCACAAACCTTAAAATTTAATAATTTCCGTAATGTCGCAATCTACACAAGAGAGCGGAGCCCGTTCTGTTCGCAATGCTGAGATAACCGCTGCCGGGAGAATAAGCAATCATTTGCGGCAAACCTATGTTGGTTTGGAACGTCGGAAAATTGGAAAACACGGTAAAAGAAGGTATATGGACCATTCTGAACGCGTTGTGTTTTTCAACCGACGCGAAGCTCAATATCTCGGTAGTCGGATTAAACTTCAAGCTGGTCACGCTAGTCACAAGATTCGTCACTACTTTCAGAGGCTCGGGACTTCGATGCTCCAGCACCGTTTTCGCATCGTAGATGTTAACCACACCGTGCGAACTACCGGTAGCGACGAACTGACCGCTTGGCGACACATCGAGCGACGTGCAAGAGAAACATCCGTTATCTATGGCGCGATTCATACACGTTCGAGTATTCAGATCCAAAAAAAAAAAAAAAAAAAAAAAAAAAAAAAAACAGACAAAACAGAACGTGCACAACTTCGTGAAAATCTTGTCAGAGAGAAAAAACAGAATATAAAAGTTGTGAAATCTCGCTTACCGCCATGCGTGATTAGCGATTTACTGTCTGGCGTAAACGCTAACGTCTTACATTTCGAGTTCATATTGAACGTGTCAATCAGTTCCTTTGTAGCGCTGTGTAATAAATGTATTTCACGCCGTCTCCCACGCAACGCTATGAACTTCCCGTCTGGAGACACCTCATAAAGCTGAAGAAGGAACAAACATTGCGATTTTATTTAATCAAAACAAGATCAATTGTAACATGACTCGTAATTTCGCGAACCTTCATATTTGTGATCCCATGCGGCAGTGGTACTTTGTATGTTTTGTCATTCATCAAATCGTAAGTGTAACAATACGGGTAATATTCGGAACCAACCAAGATTTCCGTACCCTCTTTCATGAATGTCGCTTTACTAATTGGATACTTTTTAAATTCCATGTTGTGCAATTTATTATTTGTATGACCATCCACCTGTTTAAGATCAAAAAATCAACTTTTATACACAAAAAATTATATTCAACAGTATGTACACAGAAGATATTAAATGCTAGAGTGTGACTCACAATTTAATTAAGATATACAAACCTGAAATAATGACAAAATGCCCGACGAACCAGCAACCAAAGCCACCGTAGACGTCGGGTGAAACTCCACACTTGAGATAATAAAACCTTCTGCATGAGTACTTTTGTTCAAAGCATTCAGCACTTTGAGATCAATGATCTGCAAAACTAAAAACAAAACAATATATGATACCTTCAGGATATCAGCATCTATGTCATTGTCATCATTTTTTTCTTTCTTTTCTAATTCAGCCCATTTTGGAGCACCAACAATCAATTTATATCTGTTTTTCAAATATGTCTTGTACAAGTGCTCAGGTCTTTTACATGGCAATCTGCGGTTCTGTGCATTCAGAGCTGTGTCAACACTAGAACATTAAAAGAAAATGTTAAAATTACATAATTAAATATACATTTTTCTTAAAAATATCCAAAGTATCTCTTATATTGGTGATAATTGACTCTCTACATACTCATAATTCAAATCATCATCGTCAACCCAAGCTGCCTTTCTTTCTTCATTTTGAACATCTTCCTCGTCAACATCAGCAGGTTCATCCTTTGTCTTCGTTGAGACGGTTTCATCGTCCGATAAATTATCGATGATATCTTTCGTATCACCAAAGACTATTTTTTCTAATCTGCAAACCAAAAAAAGTACAAGTTAAAACAAGAAGTCACTTCATATATTCGTCCCGTTCTCCTACCTGGCTTCTTCTTCAGGGTCATAAATATTTTTCTGGTTTCTTAGTTTGGTCAATGGAGTGTTGAATTTTCTCTTGTACAATACCTTTGATTTTTTTACAAAGTTTTTCCTACGCTTCGCATGCTTAAAATCTGGTTTTGTTGATGTGTTTTTCTTTTCCTTAGGTTTCTTCTCCGTTTCCATTTTGCGTAACTTAACAACAATGTGACAACAAGAGTAACGAAACCTGTTTTTTAAATAAAAACTTAGAAATGTCTTTCAAATGTTCTTTGCATTTCTTTACATAATCTAACCTAACCTAACCTATACCACCATGTGTTCTATTACTCCATATCTATTCGTATCAGATCATACACGCAAATTGATCGCAAGTCACCAATCGCATTTGGCTTGACTTGATTTTTTATTGGCTACAAGCCGGTCAACACTTAATATGATTTGATTGGCCGAGGATGTCAACCGTGATTGGTAGATTGTGCGACTGACCCTTGCGACTTGTGGACTCGACCTTCCGCACAGAACGCGGCAAGACATAGGTGTGACCAATTAACATTATTTCCAGAAATAATGAATGTAATTGCGGAAAAGCGAGACGTTAATTGGCTACTACCGGGTTGTCGCGACGCAGGACTCTTGCGGCGAGAGTCAATAAACTTTTTGTTGCTGCTCTTTTCGAAGAAGATTGCAAAATGTTGATAAGTATGTTAACAAATAAAATATTAATTATAAAATATATATATATATTTACGAATAGCGTTCGTTATGCGAGCACAACGAACGTGATGTATAATGACGTATACACACATTCATATATATGTTACATTGAGACAATTAACATACACGTGTGTGTTTTATATCAACGATCGTTGTAACGAGATGATGACAGATTCGAATCCACGTGATCGTTCGACGGCGTGATGTGATCGGATAGACACTTCGGCTGATACTGCTCCACGGCTTCTAGAAGACTCTCCGGATAACCGGGCGAATAGTATCTGAAATACGCAACAATTTTTTCTCCGCACAATGTGTACGCAAATTGTCGACAAAAGAAGTAAACGCGAGAGGTCTGTTCGCTTTCTTAACTGTTAATTTAAATTGCATTTTAATTTCAATATAATTGGACTTTGTAAGAGAAAAAAAAAAGAATAGAAAAAAAAATAGAAGAGATAACGCTCGATAGAAAGAGACAGGATTACAATTATATTATTGACGATTAAACGAGATCTAAGACATTTGAAAACAATATTTCAAAATTTACATGTGGTAAAGATATGTGTTACACATGCACACGCATATATGATCACGCGAGAATAATAAATCGGGGACGTGAACGCGTTATTGATCTGGTAAAGCGCCTCGCATTTGTGTATTTCGAATGCGATCAGCTGTGACAACATGGCGGGCGCCGCCGTCTATCACTCCGGTCCGATTTAAATTAAGACACCGTGGGATACAGGAACGCGGAGCTGCGCAGTTATTCACAATCGCTTGCGGCGTAAACGACAGCGGCGCGAACCCAACTGGATTTTTAATAGACGCGAAAGCGACGCGTGCTCGATCGTACGGAGTTTTCGCGCTCGAGTGTGTATCTCGCACCCGCCTTGTGACAAAGAAGGGTTATGCGTGAACAAGCAACTAGTGTTTTGAGTAAGTAATACGCAAGCACAACGGGTGCTTCAGAGCTATCCTACATTTCCGGAATGCGTTTGGAAACTCGAATCTGTGATTTGTCTTTTTTTGAAGAAATTTGCGCGATTGTGTGAAAAAAAAAAATCTATTGTCTTCTGGCAGTAAGTCTCTACGTAAATCGAAAGTGCATAAGAAAGTCATTATAAATTAATGCCTTCGCTGTCCCTTACTTCAGCTTGCTTGCTTCGCTGAGAAAAGTGACAGCGAAGATACGGTTGTTGCGATAAAAAAATTTACATTGAAGAGAGAAACGCGCGGATAAACACAACGTGCAAAAAATAGAATTTTGAGAAGAGAAAATTCACGATATTTACAATATCATTGTGCGTGATATGTGTGTGGAGGAGGGTTGTGGGATGACAGAAAAAAACATATGTTTAACAATTTTATTGTCCGGTTCTTTGATTCTGTCAGTCAAGAAATTAATCAGATGTGTAAAGAGAAAAGAAAGTAACCTGACAAGTTCCTCCGGGTAACAGCAATTGATGATCGTTATGTATTCGTACAACTTGGTGCAGGGTTCAGCCTCAATCTCTTGTATTTTTTTCAAGCCACCAGATGTGACAAACAGTCTTCTTGCTCTTGCATCGGTCGGCAAAATCTGCATAAAAACAAAACGCACGGTGTTACAGTTGGCCAGATGAGTGATTTCCACTCTGGAAACAAAAAAGCGTTCCTTTCTGTTCTCTTTGACAAAGAAGGATTGAGTTTAAGACAATCTGTTTCTTTTCTTCCAAAACAGAGATCACAGCAGCCTTGCTGCTGGAAGTGCGTTGTGCCGGAAACATTATTAGCGCAATCACCGTATCATATGTTGCAACGCACCTAAGAATAGGGTTTCTGAAACCTGACCTGCACCACTATCTGCGAATACGTTTGTCTCTCCGCGAGAGAGACCTACCGAACCTATTTTCTTACGCAGTAATCCGTGACAGAGTTTCAAATAAATCAACGCGAATAGGAGAGAATGTGCACAGAGACGTACACCTATAGATTGCCTACAACTGTATAGAGTCAACACATGTCTAGAATATTTCAGTTCTTATTTTACGAATTACGTTTCTCGACTTCTACAATTTTATTTACGCACACACACACATCTCTTATTGATGTTTTCTCATTTATTCTGTTTGTTCACAGTTGGTGGCAAGATGTTGCACAATTACATGCTCGCTCTCGTAAACACATATACGTCAAACGTCGCTATCATGTTTGTGACCTTAATTCTGATTCATCAGTTAAACGCTTGTTTGTTCCAATCGAACATTCGCGTATCTTCATTGGCTCTGATATCATCAATAATCGAAGATAACAAGAATTTACGGAACCTTTTGTTCCACAACGTAGGCCGTAAAAAAAAAAAAAACAATTTATCAGCGCGTGATATGTAGTCTTTGTTACGTCGAATACGTTTGTTTTAAATGTTGAATTGAAATTTTGAAACGAGAAAAGAAACTCTCTTTTAAAACTCAATGCAATAAGTTACTGAGTCCAAAATGTAAATTAAAAATAGCTAAAAAAGTTTTCAGTCGCTTCTGAGTAATAATCTCGCTGAAATATGAAGCGATAGAAATAGAAGAGAGGGAAAGAGGACATGGCGATGGTTTTATGAGATATCAGAGAAATCACAAAGTAAAGAAGCTTATGAAATAAAAGAAAAAATGTATCTCGAACAGAGAGATGGAACATTTTCTTAATTTTAGGTCGCACTATTATGCAAAATTCTATTGACCGGTTATCTACTGTCAACATGAAATTTTGTAAACAACATACACACCCATTTCTCTCCACACACACACACACACATTATTATTAATAGCAGCAATTTTGACGTAGTATTTACCACAGAACTGCGCGCTGCGCAGTTTTGTGAACAACATAATAATTTATGCTCGCATAAATACAACATGCATAGTGGTGTTGAGATATATGTGTTGAAAAAAATTATCATACATGTTTACACGTAAACTGCGTATTACTCGTTTTGAATGTATGTCGTACGTGTGCGCGCTCATAGTTTTCTCGTTTTTATCTGTTTGCAGTTTGTCATTTGATGTTGGATCATCAATAAAAAAAAAAAAAAAAAAGAACATCACTGACATGTAGCACAAGATACTGCGAGAGATGCTTTCTCAACTACATCGCATCGTTTGATGGCAACGGAATCAAAAAGCGTTCATCGTCGATTTCGTCTCTTCTCCGCAGTTTAAGGAGGATTTCTGAAAAAAAAAAAAAAAAAGAACAACCGACTGTTCCGCGAAAGGAAATATTCTATAACGTACAATCATTTCGCACTTAAATTTATTTGTAACGCATTTAACAGCATTTCGGACTAACGTGTGATCATCTTCACACGTAATTACTTTTGGAGTATCCGACCGCAATTTGAATTTGATCTACAACGACCGGAGGCTAAAAGTTTACGCAACGCAGCGTCAACTTTGATATAGTGGTAGTAATAATTAATACTAGTATCGCGTAATAGCGCAATACGCGTTCTCTCTCTCTTTCGACATGTGTAAAGTCCTGACAACGAGACAAGACAGCTGCCTTAAATTTTCGAGATACGTGACAGGTCGAATGACGTAAAGCGAGTCGTGTGCACTTATCTTATAAAATCTCTCTTCTGAGGATTCTTAATCAGTTGCCGAAAACACGCGCGAAGAAACCAGCCGCTTGAGTCTGTAGTCAAACTATTATAAATTGTTGTAGTGCGCAGTCAATTTCTCAAAACAAGTGTATTCGAAAGATATTTATCTATATTTCAAGCGATTTTTTCGTGAAGATTGCTGGATCACGTACTTATATATACGCGTGTAATATATCTGAGAGGAGATATCGAACAGGGACGTGGTGAGATAAAGTTGCGAAAGGAAACAAGCAGCGGCATTGAAACTGGCGACCAAAATGATAAATAATCAGCATTGTGTGATTCTCAACACCGGCGAGACTAACAGTTATCACCAACCGGTTTCGGCCAAGCCCTCTGTCGTCTCGGTATCGAGTATCGATTCTGACGTCAGCGACAGAAGGGACGTGCGCGAAGAACTGTACGCCGGGATTTTTAGGAGGCACAGAAAAACCATATTGGTATTAGGCAGTTTTCTTAAGATGTTGAGGGTAAACAGAAACATGAACAATTACGCTAGCATTAAACCCAATGACGAAACAGATGAGTAATTTTAATGTTATATTGTTATATATATATATATCTCGAGTATAGTACACATTAACGCGGTAAAAAGATGACGCGCGCGCGATTTAAACTTTGCGATTTAAGTTATCGGTACGTTTGTTTTGTTCTTTCACGGGAGTAATATATTATTTACTGGCTATATAAGTTTTTCTTACCATGTAGAAAATTAAAAATAAATGTATATAAATATTGTGTAAATACGTGAAGTTTTGTATATTCGTAAAAAAAGCTTTCGTAAAATATGAAATTAATTAAGTGACTGTCGATGTAAAATATAAAATTGAGAATTAGAAAATCGAAATCGGTTTTGAGGAGAGAGAGAGTTTTAAAATTTAACGAAGTGTTTTTTTTTTTTTTTTTTTTTTTTTTTTTTTTTTTTAAATTATCTTATGAATGATTTACGACGAGAGTACCGTTTGACAATGTTTACTTTGCAATTTTAAAAAGGGAAGAAGCTTGTTTTGTTTTTCCTTACGTTTGCTAATGTATTTACTGATAAAATACCGAGATCAATTGAATAGAACTGCCAGTTGAAAGAGGTCTACACGTATAAATAAAGATAAAACTCTTCTTACATATTTATGAACAGTTTAGATATGTAAAACTATACGTACAAAGAACCTGAGAAAAATAAAAGATTTATTCTGCAAACACGGATATAAATCTGCCTATTAAACAATAAATAAATGGTTTCTAACATGTTCCGCTAAAGTGTCGTCATTGGTTTTAATGATTTCATGTTCAATAATGTTTTTATGTATGCGAGGTACAATAAATTGATGTATGTGAACACAATTTATTATCATTTCTTCATTTTATTGAACACAGACGTGAAAGAGCGTCGAGTTTTAAATAATCTGTTTTTTGTTTTACAGAAATACTTGGACAGATTGCATGCTCTGAGCCGAGTATACGCCTTAATTGCTTTAAGATTCGAAATGTACCAAAAATTTTGGTGAAATCGCTGCTTTTCCGTATACCGGACCACACACTTTGCATTATGCTGTTTTAAAAATTATTTGTTTCCACATGTGTTGTTTCACGTTCTCAAGATGTGATGTTTATGTTTTCACAGATGTTTATATAAAATATCGTTGAACTTAACACTTTTACAACACACACACACACACACACACATTTATATGTGTAATTTTTATCAAAACTTTTTGCAGAATTTAAAAGCAATTTCTGTTGAAAGTATCGACTAGTAGGTACTTTTTTGCCGATATAGTCTGAAGTAACGCATTGAATTGATTAACATTTTAATGTACACCGTAATTATCGTCTGTGTTAATGTTAACGAGCTTATACTGTTTATCAGAGAAACGATATACAAGCGAAGGCGTACGTAGACTTAAAAATACGAAACTATAAGATTTGTACAATAGATATGGACTAATGCGTTTGATTACAATCAAAACCGATTAATCGATAGTTGAACTTCTTTTCTTTCAGTTTTGTCGATTGATTATCAGGCACAATTTTTGTCACTTAAAAGAGAAGTAGTTTTTTTTATAGATTGCGTTGCGCTGAATTCAATCTCTGAATTTCTGTCACATCAGAATGCAAAGTTATTGAAAAAAATGAGTTCGAAAATAATCACTTTTAATATTTTCTCGTTTGTATTGCAAAACTAATTTGTACGTACTATGTAATTGATTATTGCCTTTCGCAACAAGTATTTATGTTCACTACAAAACCATAGTCCATATCTAAATTCTTTTGTAAGAATAGTCTTTGTATCAAAATACACACACATACTGCCATTAGAGACTAAAACCTACGATAAACAATTGCGTTTAACGTCTTTCTAAAAAAAAAAAGCAAACTCAAACGACGAAGTTTAAATTTCGAATATCCTCTATTTGTAAGCCAAATATATATATATATATATATATAAATCTCTGTACTTATTGTTAGCCGAACCATTCGCTGTCGTAAGACTGATTAATGTGCTCTTTTGGAACATCAAACGTGCCATACTGTGTTTTAGAGAAGATGTCACACAGGGAGGAGGAAAGAAGGAAAAAGAAGAACGAGAGAGAGAAATAAAAGAACTTCTTACGTATATATTTGTCGACTTCTGAATTGCTCTCAGTCTATCGTTGACCGTACATATAAATTTGACGCGATGCATATCTCTATATCGATATTGTTTTTCGATAGTGACGACACACAGAGTTGTATTTTGTACCTTATAGGCTGCACGCTATCGGCTGCGATCTTAACGAGAAATTATTTTGTCTTGAAAAAAAAAATCTTAATCAGAAATAAAAAATCACGGCTACGATGTAATAGAGATCGATCAAAAGGATCCATAGGATAAAATCGACAATTGTGCGATTGCTTTGTGCGTATTGTATATGCGTTATACGAGATGTAGCGTTAGAGAAAAACAAAAACGAGGAGTCTTTGAAATTTTTAAAATATATATATTTAGATTTGTAAGCTACCGTATCTGTACACACCTTACAGTGTAGTTTTTCTTACAAACTGACGAAAGAAACATTCGCGCGCCTTTAACGCAACTGCTTGTATGACCAATTTTTAAGTAGAGAGCAAAAAAACTTTATACATATATACATATAGTGAACGCTTTGTCAGGATCGCTTGCTTGTATTTAAGTATCGCGTGACTTAGATGTGTGACTTTAATTACGAGACGACGAAGATTTTTATCGAACGAAGATGAGGGGAGAAAGAAATAATTTGTCTTTGCATTTTCAATCGCCGAGAAACTTTTGCGTGATTTTTCATGAAACAACAAACCGTGTCCTAAATGCATTATTGTGTTGTGTCACAAAAAAGTTTATATTGTCACTTTGTATAACGTGTCGTCGTTGTGGAGCGCGTTGTATCGCACGAAGAATGTAATATTGTGAAACACAGAATAAAAGGGTAATTCATATTATGTTTAATAAACCTTCGAGAGAGAGCGAAGTTTTTTTTATCCCGCCATTTTCTCATCGTTTCCCATCATTGTTTGTTGCAAAACTAGATGCAATCCATACCTTGCTGAATTGTCCCAGCACGTACTTCAGAATGTTGGGAGGTACGTCGTGCAACAGAGACTCGAGAGCTTCGACGTACATGCATTTTTCCAGAATCTGCTTTAACGCTGTGTTACACTTCGCTTTCAGATCCTCGGAACTTTTCGGATTGTTGTACAGCTGTTGTACAGCGAGATTGCGAGATGAAATAATTTTTAATTACCTTCGAAAACGAGATTATTTTTTCATACCTCCAGCAACTTGTTCAATATGTTCGCGACTGCGACCGCTTTCGCGTGCTCGGATGTGTGTTTGCCGATCTGTCCGATCGCCCATGCGGTCACGGCGAGAATATGATCTTCCGTTTCTTCTTGCAAGACGATCGCCAATTGTACGATACCCTGTGTGTAAATCAATTTTTAAAATGTGACGTCGCACGTACACGCGAAGAGATCGAGTGTCAATCTGTTTTCCTTGACTCGTACTTTGGATCCTATTACAGCCACGGCCAATTGATCGGAGTGACCAGCGATGTAACCGAGCGCCATGATCGCCGGCAATCTCGACGCAGACTTTGAGATGTTGATCAGTTCAATGAGCGCGGCAATACCTCCGTAGTTTACTACAAATTGCGCCAACTGAAAATATATGTGAGAAATGGAGCAAATAATTTTTTCTCAAAACAAACAAAACACTTTCGCTCACTTCCAACGTGTGTTTGCAGATTTCCCTGGTTAGGATTGCGGCAACTCTACCGACGTTCTCGTCCGGATGTGCCATGTGGATCAGAACGTCCGGCAAGATTTCCGCCTCGATCACAGTCTCCGCCAATTCCGCAGAGTGTTTCGCTATACTGCTCAACGCTAGCAACATTTGACGCTGCGGACATTGCGAATAAATTTATTGTTAAATGGTTAAACAAGATTGTTAAGACGTATAACGTAACGTACCTTCACTTTAGGATCGGGACTGGCCAAACCCTTTGCGAGACAATTTATCGCACTCGCGTCCACGACCGCTTGCGCGAGATCGGCGCTGTGTTTACTCAGATCGCTGATAGCTGACGCGCCGATTTGTTTGATGTACAATTCAGGTTCTTGCAAACACAGTACAAGAAGCTGTACCGCGCCTAATTGGGAATGAATAGAATACAGTCAATTAGCATGTGATCGATGTAACGTTGCCACTTACAAGAATAATTTTGGCTAATTTATTTATTTGTTTTTTTTTTTTTACCAGCATTAACTGCCGCTTGAGCCAAACTTCTGTTGTGTCTCGCGATGTATCCCAGTGCCCAAGCAGCCGCCTCTTTTACCGCGGGATCGAAATCCTCCATGCATTCGACTATAGCGTGCAAACCACTATTGTCCACCACGATTAGCGCCAGCTCCGGCGAGTGCTTCGCTATTGCTCGCAAGACAAAGAGCGCCGCTCTCTTGTAATATTTCTACAATAACACGCTTCTCTTAATTGCACACTTACTTGAAACTAACTTTGCAACATACGCGGACAAAATAAAAACTCTGTGGTTGTAGACTATACGCTTTAGAATTAAAAAAAAAAAAAACAAAAAAAGTTGTCCAAGATTTATTTATTAATTTTCCGCTATCTATCACGATTAAAGTGCTTACATTCAAGAAGCTCATACATTTTGCTTGTCTATGTTTTTCAGCAACTGTGACAATACGTCTCTTCTGACGACGGCGTGCGCCAGTCTGGAATTATGATTCGCTAGCTTGCCTAAGGCTATTGCCGCCATGTGTTGGATGGACAGCACGGCATCCGCTAACAAAGGATGCAAAAGATCTACGGCGCCTGCCGCTTCCAAGCAATCGATGTTGGTAGGTCTCGAGGCAAAATCCGCAATCGACTGCACGAAGAGCAACCGTGCCTTTTGATACTGATCAAATACTACAAATATAAAAAATATAATCGAATATGTGTGTGTAAATTTATAAAGATATATATTTATCTCTCTTATATTGCTATATGAAGCGCTTCTGCTTTGAACGCTTTATTGGTGTCAAGTTTGTTACGCAAAAGAGAAACAAGCGTACGTTACCTTGTAAAATCGAGCGTGCTGTCATACTCGTTTACCACAGAAATGACAGACATTACATTAAACGTCAGTCATCGTCGTCCATAATTTTACAAAAGACTCTGTGTTGTAGAAATATATTTTGACAGCTGTCGCGACAAGAGAGTCGTCGTTTGTTTGAACCATGAAAAAAAAAAACAAAACAGATGGCAAACAGATTTCATTTTCAATGGCACAAGTTTAGTTTTGACCAATAGCAATTTTCTTCAAGATATAACTTCGCGCTGTATTAAATACATTTACGAGACAAGATATCAAATGTACTTTCTATAATTAAATATACTTTCTGCTACTTACAGATAGTTTCTGCATATTATTTATTTTACAAACAAATATTTATATATAAATACATAACGTGTCCTCAACTTTTTGTACAAATATCGAATGTTTTTCTCTTACATAAATTATTTATACAAGCTAATCTTATTTTTAACATTATTTATACATCATTAGGTGGTAGTGGTGGTAGGCTTGCCAATTAGTTCTTGTTCTCTGCGCAGCTCTTGCTCGCGTTGTTGCTCTCTGTTCAACGCTTCCTTTTGTTTTATCTGTTGCAAACGCAAAGCTCGTTTCTAAAACAATATAAAAGTATTTTTATATGTTATAAATGCTTTCATCGCACAAACAACATACGAGGAAACAAGTCGATAACTCGCCTTTAACTTGGAAGTTCTCTCGTGAATATTAATCATCTCTTTTCTTATCGACACTAATTTTCCTTGATAAACTTTAATAACCGCAAACTAAAACGTAATATTGTGCTCATATAACTCCTGTTTACACAATAAGAGAAATTTCAATAGTCTAAATATACTTTTTCTACTATTGATCTTACCATGTCGTTTAAATCCACATCTTCAAACGTTTCATTTATCTTCTTGTTCTCAACCTGCATTCGAGCAAGGAGAGCTTCTTGTTTATTTCTGAAAGAAGAACGTAACACAAACAATCAGAGCAAAATTCGTGTTGCTCTTATTGTACTTATGTAATTGCAACGTACGTTAACTCCAGGAGATCTTTCTTGACTTGTTCTAACGGAGGTTGATAAATTTGTACGAGACCTTCAGTCAGCTTTTCTGTGACTTCTGCGAAGTTGATCTCAGCTTTGCTGTCAAAGAATAAAATCACATTGCTATGTAAAAGTGAAAATCCATATTATTAACACACTATTATACGCACACTATTTGTATATGATTTTATTGTGTTATAACCTAAAATAAAATAAAGTCAGACTTGAGTATTTTAGTTTAATAAATGTAAAAACATTTTTAGTTATCGAATAAATTTTGAAACATTAAGAAATCGAAATTTAAAGAATATAGATATTGATCAGAAAAGCAATTGCGCGATAATTGTTTAAATACACGTAATGTGCAAACAAATGACTAAGGAGGTTACCTTTCTTGTTTCTCATTTTTTAGTTCGATCTCCGCTGCTTCAGCCTCTCCTACATCGGTCATCATTTTTTCCTTGTTTTTTATTCACTTCAGTCACGATTACATGCATTAAAAGATTTTAAAGAAATAAACAAATTCTTTCTAAGTGCCACACGGACGATGTTTGTACACATACGTACAGAGCGGTGCTTCTCACATGTGTGTCAGCTGATTTCTGTCACCTGTCTGTGGTATGCGTACAATCTGCACTGTGCGCATAGCGCCGTCATGTATTGCAAGTAGAGGAAAGAAAGAAGCAATAACTCTCGAGGCCAAATATGGATAATTTTGCAAATTGTAATAATAATACATAATTTTATATATATATAAAACATATATGTATATTATGATCAGATAAGTTCACATGGCTATAAGGTATTACAATTGGATAGAAGATAGCAAAAGTGGTGTACAGCTTCTAAAAATGTTTGAAAAATTATCAAAATTATTAGAAAAATGTTTCAAGAAAAGAGAGAGGTAGGATCGGAAAAGAGGTAGGATTCAAAAAATAAAATTCTATTCTTGTGTGTGTGTGTGTGTGTGTATGTAACTTAATCAAGATTGGCAAACAAATGTGCTTTCATACATCCTATCATGCATGTGTGCGTTTATTTAAAAAATTATACTTTTTGTTGATACACTTAATTTTTGTAAGTCATTTTGTTAATACAATTAATTCACAATATCTTTTTTAAGAAATGTCATTTAAAAATGTCATTTTTAATGCTTACATATATCATAGATTTTACAATTAAAAAAATCAAAAATATTCTTCAATATATCGCGCGTATAAATTTCTTTTCATTAACAATGT
>QVNZ01022405.1:0-16422 GCA_014825645.1 Pseudomyrmex dendroicus | reverse complement strand
TGAGTCCCCGCTGACTTAGCCCTTCGGATCATAGTTCCCCTAAGCTCGGACACCACGTCAAGGTGGGGGAAAGTCGTCCGAGAACCTAACCTAACCTAACCTAACCTAACCTAACAAAAACAAGTTTAATGTATAAAATTATCTTACATTTAAATTTATTTTTGTAATTGTTTTATTAAACAAGTTTTAACTTTTGTGTTTTCATTTTTAATTTTCCATTTTACTTTTCCTACGCAATTTCATTTTTTTCCACGACGCATTTGATGTTCATTACTGATCTAAGAGAAATAAGATAATGCATAAGTACATTTTACTTTAATCACGATTTAAGCTAAAGCACAAAAGCGCACAACAAAATTTACAAGTTTTATATATTTTCAAATTCTTTTCTTTTATCGGAACTGTCAAACAAAATCAAACTATGTAAAATTGTTATACAATTTAATTAACATATTTTGTACACAGGCTAGTTTAAATGCGCTTGCAAAATGTAATATGTAATATGTAAATTAGCGTAGTTAGTACTATAATAATAACAAAATTGTTAATTAACAAAATTGTTTAAAGAAAGGTCTTGAATAATAGATATTCACTAATAGTGATTAACATTAAATTAATAGTGAATAACAGATATTCACTAATAGATGTTACGTTATACGTTATTTAAATTGTATGTTTTTCACACACACAATTAAAAAAATGTGTTCTCACATATTTAACAATTATTATATTTTTCTTCGATTTTTTGTGTGTGACTGTCATTTTCTGTTGCACGAGACAGTTTTTGATGTAAAGCTGCTTTAGAAGTGTATTTACTATTGTACTATATACTATACATAGTGTAATATAGTATTATTATATACTATTGTACTTGTAGTACATGTGTATAATAGTGTATGTATTATATTATAATACAATGTGTAGAGAGAGAGAGAGAGAGAGAGAGAGAGTACATTTATTGATTGTTAATATTTTGATAAGTCTTCTTCTAATTGTATCTTGTAATTTTATTTGCAATATTGTCATTTGTTAATATTTTAAAAGATACATAAATATGTATGTAAAATATATATAAGAGGAGGCGATTCGGTATAGTCAAACGAGTTGTGAAGACGCACGCCGCAATGTCTAAATTAGATGACAATTCGAGCAATGACCTTCAAACTCCGTAATATCGTTACGGATAATTGCTGAATGAAGTGATATAACCGAGATAGTGGACATCTCATCTGAACGTGCACGATATTTTGCACGAACAGTTTAGTACGAAGAAGCTGTACACAATGAGTGCTGCGGTTGCTTACATTGGACGAAAGATAACGTCAAATGGATGTTTTAGCCGAGCGCTTCGTTTGAAGCGTAATTCGAAAAAAAAACTTTCTGTTTCGATGCAAAACGATGGATGAAATTTAGGTTTATCAGTACATATCCGAAACCAAAGAGCAATCGAACCAGTGGACAGAAAGATCATCGAAGAAAGCGAAGACGAGTTCAGTCAGCAAGATGACGACTGTTTTGGGAGCGTAAAATAATTTTTGTCGACTACTGAAAAAGAAAAAACCATCACCGGCGAATACGAGGCGAGCTTGTTTATATAAGCAACGAAATCAAGATGAAACAATTACACATAATTAAGAAAAAAGGTTTTTTATTAAGACTTTTCACACATTAAAACAGCGCATACTTCAACTGTTGCTGGAGCCAAAAATTACGATTTGAGTTCCAAGTTGCTGTCTCATCCACCTTACTCGTCAGATATTGCCGATTTTCATCTAGTTCTGAATCTGAAAAAGTGACTTGGTGGAAAGAAATTTTTGAGCAGCAAATCATCGAGTTCGTGGCATGGATACTTTTCCAAAAGTTTTTGCGTCTACTTTGGCGATAAATCGAACATTACGTGTAATAATGAGCCAGCGACATTTGACATTAGTTCTTCTGGAGGACACTTGAAATGGACTTTCAAGGACTCAAGAAATCATTTTACTACAGTGATATAAGTGCTTTCAAAAATTGCTAGTCAAAAAAGTAAAGCGACTATAGTGAAAAAAATACTTTTCAACGATAATTGGTGATTATTTTTTCTACTCGAATATATGTCGATCGCCTCTCGTATGTTTTTTCGATTTCTATATTTATAATTCTTTTTTCAAAAAATAATGTAAATATTGTTTTGTGTACAGGTTCTTGTTATACTTATGATTTATCAATATAACTTATTTTTAATATCACAAAACTGACAATATTGTAATTACATAAAAAAAGAAAAAAAAACCGACGAACTTGTTTCAACGTTTATACCACGAAATCAAAGTAAAATCGCATTTGGCTAAGAAAAAAATTTTTTTACCAAAACATTGCATCAACTCATACTTCAAATGTTGCAATGTTAAAAAAAAAAAAAAAACTGATTTGGGCTTTGAAGAGCTACTTTATTCGCCTTAACCACCAGATGTAGCCTTGTGCGATTTCTGTTTGAAATATAAAAAATAGCAACAAAACAAAGTTTTGAGCAACAATGAAGTTTATGTCATAAATGACTTAGGAGAGCTTGAGCTTATTTTATCTATTTTATTATATTATGAGAACTATATTTTTCTTAAAAGTATTTTACATCACAAAACTGTTTTATGTAATATGTAACGAGTACATTCCAGTTACACATAAAAAGTCGAAGTCTATAGAAAATATAATAGTTGAATATGCGAGAAAACATTTTCTAATAAAAACGTTAAAATAAACGTAGATTACTTCAGTATTCTTAACTTATGAAGTTTTAAAGATTGAAACATAATATGTACTATTTGTGAATATTTTTTCTCATTCAAGGATTTACTTTTGTTATACTTTTGAAAAATAATAATTAAAGTTAGTAAAACAGATTTAACAGGTCCAGTTTTATAAGAGAAGAATTCGAAAAAATAAAAAATGTTATATACTTTGTATGTTATAACTTTCTCTGTAATAATGTAACTCTACTTTTTCGCTAATTGTTTAAAATATCAATAAAAAATGTAATGTTTTCTTGTAAGATTTAAGTAAAAAGTTCATTTTATGTTTCAATATAAAAGCAGTTTAGAAAATAAAGAAGAAATTCTGAAATAAAAAATCAGTTTCAATAAATTAGTAATAGTTATTATTGTTTCCCTTAAGGTTACAATTTTTACATGTAATTGTTACAATAGTTTTCGTAATTTATTTTCCACTAATCTAGTAAATTCATTTACATTAAACTTTTTATAATTTCTAGCACTAAATTTCCTATATTTATTTTCAATTTTCTCACACTCAATTCAACTTTTAGATACATGTGGTCCATAATTTTAGGTCGAGAATTATCTGTTTGTCATTATTAGCGATGATTATAATTACTTGACTGTATTTTGTGATTCTTGTCAGTTTAGTAAATTGTTTCATACCTAAGCTTAACAATGTCGTTTGCATTTTCTTCGCATAAAACAAATCTATCATAAGATCTATATTAAAGTCTCCAATTATTGTGCACATTCTCCTTTTAGGATTAACTTCTCTACTATATCTTCCAGAAATCTCATACTCACCATGCGATGTGCTCTTGATGAGTGATATGTTACCATGATCACTCCTTTATATAATTTTTCTTTCACTTCTACCACAACACACTAACAGTTTAATTCTAATTTTTTGCTACTATTATTTTATATTTAATATCATCCCTCATATATAGAACAACCTCTCCTATATTTCTATTCTCAGCATTATATCTAAACTGAAACATTCACTTCATTGTCTTCAATTTCCTCAATCTGATTTCCGATAATGCAAAGAATTTATTTTCTTCATAATCTGTTGCTATATCTCATTTCTGTGCACCATTAAATTTTGCGCATTTGTATATAGTATTAGCTCCACTTCTTTCTAGTTACTATTTAGCGTTTCCCCAGCCGGCTCTTCTCTTCTTCTCTTGTAACGTCCTTTTAAAAGTCGGACTAAGGGCGTCATGTTCGTTACTTATCTTCGGGTTGTGTGTTCGAATTTTAAACATACAATTTACACATTTCTTTTTTTGTTGCCGTCAATCGAATTATGATTTCCTGCACATTTATGACATGTTTTATCTCTTGTACAATTGTTTGCAATATGATAATATTACCAGCATTTCAAACATCTTTTAACATTAATATAATTAAATACGGGACAGGGATATCAATATATATATACACGTACAAACCCATGTAAAGTTCGCATTTTAATCTGAGTGTCGACAGTAGAAATAGTAACTTCATTTTAAAATTGTGACAAATACAAACAACATGACTGCTGTCCATGCTCCATTGTGCGATCTGACTTCATGATTTCTATTTAATTTTAACGGTAAGCGAACACATACATTTTCTTAATTGAGACATCCACATCGCAATTTATCGTTTTTATTGTATACAGATTTAAACACTGAAGAAGATCCCAAGATAGGATCGAAACGTATGTAACAATTTTTATCAATAAAAAAACCCAATAAACACCGAGACCTTGTATCAGACTTGTATAGCCTTTTCCTTCTCTATTAATTATCAACGAGTAACAATCACTGTTAAATACAGGACATTTCTTTCATTTATATTTAGTTTCTCTCTTTTACAACATTCTGATATCAATGGTTTATAATAATGTCGTTTCTTGACGCCAATCTGTAGTTTTTTCTCATTTTGCTGTGATATTTTACATGAACTTATTTCTTCATAGCGATTACTAATTTGTTCAAATGTCTTTTCCGATGTTTTTCGTAGCATTTAAGTTCCTTCATAAAGGTTTCAAACGGAAAAGCACTAAAATTGTCTAATGATCCTATTTTATATCATCATTTAAGTCCGTGAACGTTATGCGATACATATTCAGATTCGTAAATTACTATAACATATATAAATATCAAAATACATAAGTATATACAACAAAATGTCTCAATTTTCTTGCATATTTAATTTCTTTGATTGTACTTTTCTCGTATTACCTTCGATTGTTTTCTAATTTTTGTACTTTAAACTTTTACACAATGTTTCAAAACTTGATTTATGAATCCCTGAATTTTTTCAGATTTATGTATCGTACAGTTTTTGAGAAAATCGAAAACAAAATTTCGCATAATTTAACATGGAAGTGATAGGGAGAATGAGGAAGTTACGTGCATTTATCTAAATATCTAAAGTTCAAATTTTTAGATTTCAAAAATATTACTACAGCTTCTTTAAACTATAAAGAAAATATGTGTGAAAAATCAGACGCCTGTATCGTACAGTTTTTTAGTAATAATTAAAACAAAAAACAAGCGATTTTATGATTCGCATGAGAAACGTGGCAACATCGCATCAAAAGGCTCGGGTAAGGTTAAGTGCTACGGGTCGAGATGCGGTTTCGTGTTGCGTATTGCATTTACGTTTTTTCTTGTTCACTCCACTTTACAAATGAAGCTTTATTATAATTAAAGAAATGCTCAAATATTTGTATATAGAGTGGTGAAATTAATTTGATTGAAAATGTGTATAAAATAATTTTTAAAATAAAATATTTTGTTTAGTCAATAATTTGTTTACATTAATTATTAATAGGAATTATTAATAGGAATTGAAGATAAAAATTGAGACAAAACTTTTCTAAGTGATTTATTGTTTACATATAAAAATAAAATTATTAATTCTTATGCTAGAGTATTATTTAATGTTAAATTTTTTTAATTTTTCAACAGCTGACTACTTTTACTGAATTCAATATACTATTATTGAAATTTTTTCAGTAAACTTATAAATAAGATCACAGCTGATTTATAATGCTAGTTCAATATACCACATTTAACAATAACGGATACGCTCACCCCAAAACATGACATAAAATTTTTTACTTATAAAGTAATCAACTTCTATTACAATGTTTTTTAGAACTGCCATAAGGAAATTATCATGTTATATAAAAAATTCTTTTTTACTAAATGCTCATAAGAAAATATAAGTTAAGCCTTTGACAAGTGTTTCATAATAATTGTAACGACAGATTTGTTTTTTATCAAACTTGGTTTCCTTTTTTTAAGCTGCTGAACCATATCGATAGCAACTTCTTCGCCTTCTTTCTCCTTGTAGGTTTGTACAAGAGTTTTATAAGAAATTCTTGCAATTGCTAAGCGATCTATCATATTTTTAATAATAAGATTTTTCCCATCGGAGTGTACGTAGGTACAAACTTTCTACGTAAGAATTCTTCAACTTTTGAACAATATCATTTATACTTTTTTGAAAGTTAATGATTTCATCATTTGTAAAGTGATGTTCAGTTACTTTTTTGAGAAAAATGATGTCGTTAAAAGCATCGCTCTTTCAACAGATAGAGTAAGGTCAGCTGCTAATTTACTTAGCGTCAACTCATTTTTCTTACTATGTAGAAACTTTTGTTTTAAAAGAGGCAACGAATCAGCAAAACCAACTACGACTTTACAAAATTCATCTATCAAATTGACTTTTTATACACATTTCTTATTAGTCTTATAGCATCAAAGTTAAAGCAATTATGGGCTATCAGCAAACATGGTTTTTGAAGCTTTAATAAAAAGTCTAGCACTTGACCCATAGCAATCCTTAATGGCATCGATAATACTGGTTTTCCATGCAGAAATAGTTGTCGAAACTCTGTTAAGCCATTAACTTCTGACGCTTTAGTTTTAATTGGTTTTGTAGGATTAATGTATGTTTGAAAGACAGAGTCCTTGCACTTCAGAGCAATCTGTAAAATGTCATAATTTTCACTAAAATCTGGGATGTTTCTAGGTCAAAAGTAAATAACACATATATCTGCAACATTGTTGCAACGTTTTAATGAACTTTTATAATTAACAAATTTTCAGTTTTTCATTATCTTACGTTGGCATGTAAGTACAATCTTACTTATAAAAAGTATACCTTTCCAGCAAACAATCATTATCTAAATACTAAAATAGGTTCACGCTATGTTTCTTAAACTTTTGACTAAGATCTTACCCTGAATACAACCTTAAAGTGAGAGGCTAATCGCTGTCTCTCGCGTTACCTTCCGTAGTACAGATCGAGCCGACCAGCACCAAGAGCACCGAGATAGTGGAGATACGCACAAAAGAGAGAACTGTCGTCCGTGTGCGCTCGTGGAAGAGTGCAGACATATTATGTTCCGTCTCTTTTCTACCAAGCCGGTTATAAGGCGAGGCACGTTCACGTTGCACGCTTGTTTCGTGTGACAACGTGAAATGCTTTTTCAAGATTTACAATCTTGGAAGAAGTACTAATAATATTATCGATAATAAGACATCTCAAGATGCATTATATCTTTTTATTAATTATTAATATGAATAAAATGTGATAATTTAAAAGTTTTTAAAATATTGAAAAACATTGAACGAAGTTCATCTGGTTAATAATTAACAGACAGACATTGAAAAAAAATTTAGTACAGGCTAAGATATGTATAAGAATATACCTCACAAATTTTTGAGTTATTTGGATACCTCAGTAATGAGATATTAATAAAAATATTTCGTGCAATTTTACGTGATGTCTTATGAAGAATGGCATTTTTCGAGTCTTCTTCCGCGAAATTCGTAAAAAAATAACAGATTTTGTAAACATTAATGATAGTAATAAAAAAACATGTAAAGAAAATTTGTGTGAAGAGTGTAGATTGATTGGATATCTGAGAAATGAGGAATGAATAGATATTTAATGTAAAAATCGCGTAGATTATTGTGCATTACTCGACGGGCGACAACGTCGGAATTTCTCACCAGAGCGCGCGCTTTGATTGAAAATTTGGGAAGAAGGAATATTTGAAGCAAAACACAGAACGTAAAATTTTAAATAATGTATTATAAAAATGAAATAGATATGTAATAAAATTTTTAAAACATTGAACACCATAATAAAATATGAAACTTAAATTTAACTCAAAATCTTTGAAATAATTAAAATAAATAAATAAAACGAACGATCTTTCCCGGTTAATCCTGTTAATTTTTTTATAATCGTATCACAAAAATCGTACAACACAGTTTTAAAATGATCAGTGAGAAAAGGTTTTTGGATAGCTGTTAATAATCTTGTAATCTATTTTCAATTTGAAGCGCAAATCGTTTCACTCGTTTTCCGCCAAATAGATTATTCAGTAGCTGAACAACTCTAGTTCTCGGCAATTTGCAATTCCATTCACTTGCTGGACTTTTTCTTTGTGATTTTCGCTGCCTTTATACTCTGCAAAAGTTAGATTCAAGAGTTTTATTCATTTAGTTGTGTGTGTTCTGTGTTGCCTGACCTTCGAAAAGAAGCTCTTCAGGAGCTTCTGAACATTGATTCTTCGAGCCGGATCTCTAATCGCGAAATCAGTACAGTGCCGCAAAAGGATAGCTTAATCCAAGCGCAGCACAATTTGTATTAGCGCATAGGGGGCACCTGTGACAATTTCAAGAAAGCAGGACTCTAGAAAATTACGTCGCATTCAGTCAACAATCAGTTTGTTAGACAAAAAATGGGTTCTAATCGAAGAGCAGCATGCAGCGTTGCGGTTGAACTACTGGAACAAGCTAAAAATAAACGATTATTATGCAAAAGATTTTATTTTCCTGGCGGAAGAAGCATACTTGACCCAACGAGGTAAATTAGTAAATTACGAGCGTTCTCTGCAACCAGACAAAGGGAAAAAATTTATCGAAGGTTCTGAAGGTTCAACGCACGTCTTACCGAAGATTAAGCTGCCCGAATTTTCGGGACGGTATGAGAACTGGCCTGTATTCAGAGATCATTTCGTGTCAACTATCGATAGCGATGGGCAACTGTCCACGATCGAAAAACTTCATTACCTTCGTTTGTGCGTGCAAGGTGAAGCAACCTCGATAATTCAGAACTTGCCGGCCACAGAAGTCAGCTACCGTCGAACTATGGAAGAAGTTGACCGACTTCTATGAGAACACTGGGCTCTTGGAGATCGCATTTATGCAAGTTTTTGGCACTACAAAAAATGAAGAGTGAAAGTGCGACTGAACTAAAGAAAATTTTCCAGAAGAAATTTTTCGGGATCTTAAACTTACGACTCGTTGGAAAATCTCGGTCGTTCGGTGTCTAGCAATGAGGACTTGTTCGTGCACCTTATCGTAGATCTCTTAGGACGAGAGATCTATAGGATGAACATATTAGTGACTCTTCTGACCCGCTTTCTTTTGAGAAGCTGAAGGCATTTTTGCAGCGACGTTTCCAAACTCTTTATGAGCGACTTATAGCAAAAGAGGCTAAGTCGGACTCTACAACCAGCAAGTCTTCTTTGACCAAGGCCACGAAAAGCCACGTCGCTCAGAAAAAAGATGCTCAGAAGAAAAGTGCTAAAGCTGAGCGGTACTTCTTTTGCCAAAAAGAGCACTTCTTTATGTTTTGTGACGCGTTCAAGGGCAAGCCTGCAGCAGAGAGGAAAGGACATGTAAGCGACAACAAGCTTTGTCTAAACTGTCTCAGCAGACACAAGGTGAGCGAATGCATGTCAAAAAAGTCATGTACAGTATGCAGTAAGCGGTATCACTTTGTTGCATGACACGTATCGCAAAAAAAAAGACAGAAAATACGGAAGCTACCACTTCTCACGTCGCTCGGAACCGAGTCAATTAACAATCTTGCTTGCCACTACTCGCGTTCGCGGACCGATTCGGCGTACTTCATTACGCTCGCGCGTTTGTTGATAAAGGCTCTCTGAAGCTTCATTCATCTCAGAAGCACTTGTTCAAAAATTGCGTCTGTCCCGAAAGGCCACTTCAGTCTCGGTACGAGGAGTCGGCGACAGTCAAGGACCGCGAAGGACAAGGTAACTTTGAAGATCTCATCGCACTTCAATGAAACTGCATTCAACATCGCGCTCATACTCCCTCGACTTACCAACTACACGGGTGGAACAAGTGTCACTGCTCGTGCCTGGAAGCATCTCGAAAACTTGAGACTGGCAGATCCGAGATTTCTTACTTCCGATCTAGTAAACATCTTGCTTGGTGCCGACGTTTTTGCTGCAATCGTGTCATCCGGAGTGCAGAACGGCGGCCCGCAGAAACCTATAGCGCAAAAAACGACGCTAAGATGGATTGTCTCAGAAAACGTCACTCCGAAGCGTGAAGCTAATCATACCTTTTCACATCAGTGCATTACAATAGAATCGCTGAATGAGCTGGTTCAGAGATTCTGGAAACAGGAAAAACTTCCGTCGGCGACTTTGGTTCTGACCGAGAATGAGCAACGATGCGAAGACCTCTTCACCACTCATGCTCGCAACGAGGAAGGCCGCTACGTTGTCCGGCTTCCATTTGCACGAGAGATTGCCGATCTTTCGACTATGCGTCATGCTGCCATGCTTCCTTGGCTCAGATGAAGCTCAGATTCTTACGCCAAAAAGTTGCGCCAAATATACGCAGACTTCATGCGCCAGTATGAAGATCTGACGCCTGTGGACCCACCTACGGATAAAGAAGCAAAAGGCGTTTGTTATTTACCATCCTGGAGTACTATACGCGTCTAGCGCCACTACCAAGCTGCGCGTGGTCTTTAATAGATCGCTGACATTTGTTTCGGGTGAGTCTCTAAACAAACACCTATTAATCGGCGCAAATCTTTTGCCAGATTTTACAAATGTCCTTCTGTTGTGGTGAACTCATCGATACGTAATGGCATCCGACATCGAGAAGATGTATCGCCAGATCCTAATCCATCCTACCGACAGAAATTGCCAGAGAATAGTGTGGAGATCCAATGTGAGCGAGAAAGTGCTAGACTATCAACTAAACATTGTCACTTTCGGATTAGCATGCGCTCCATACTTGGCAATTCGCACGCTGCGACAGTTGGCAATCGATGAAGCAAATTGTTATTCGCTGGGAGCAGCAGCTCTCCAGCGGAACGTCTACGTGGATGACATCTTGACCGGCGCCAACACATTGTAGGAAGCTCAACGGTTGCAGGAGCAGCTGAGTTTGCTGTCCGGGGCGGCAGCTTTCCTTTCAAGAAGTGAGCGGCAAATCATGCCGACCTACTCTCAAGCATTCCGCTAAAAGAATGCAAGTAGATCCACGGGAATGGCAACTAGCTGACTGCCACACCATGCTCGGGCTTCGTTAGCATCCCAGCAGTGATAGCTTTTTATTCTCGGTGCGAAGCGGAGAGCTAGAGCCTATCACCAAGAGAACCATTTTCTCAAAGACAGCGCAACTCTGACCAACTGGGATGGCTCACGCCAATAGTGATTCGGGCCAAAATCCAGTCCGCCTGACTACAAGGGCTGGACTGGAATAATGGCTGAAGATAACTGCCAGACATGGCGACGGTTTCAGAAAGAACAAGCTCTTGAGAAAATCTAGATACCATATTGGATGTCCGGATGCAGCCAATCTTTAGAATTGCATTCGCTGACGCTTCTTCTGAGCGTGCCTACGCCGCCGTAGTCTGCGTGCTGAAGACGACAACCGGGCGGTTAAGGTCAGCATAATTGCTGCAAAATCAAAAGTCGCTCCGCTAAAGCAGGTTTCCTTGCCGAGACTAGAACTCTGCGCAGCAATACTTCTCGCGCAATTGATGGCTTACCTCAAAAAAGTTCTAAATTTGTAAAATACAACGCACGGCTGGCTGGACTCCATGGTGGCCTTAAGTTGAGTGCAAGGACATCTATCCCGATGGAAGACGTACGTCGCCAACCGGGTAGCTGAAATTCAACGTCTTCTGATGGATGTGCAGTGGCATCACATCCGCAACAAGAGCAATCCTGCCAGCAATACTGCCAGCGCAGTCGCATTTCACAGCATTAATTATTGTGTCTTGTCACAGACGAACGCTACAGAGGAATTTAGCAGACACTAAGTCGCTAATTTTGTGCCGAGAGGAAGAACCGCTGTAAAGCACTACATCCACAACTGCATTATATGTGTGCGATGGCGGGCGGCAGTACCGCGTCAAATAATGGTAAGCTTACCCAGGCAGCAAGTACGCCAACCAGGTCGTTTCAGCACACTGGGATAGACTACGCGGGGCTACTCATGCTTTGAACCACTCCGAGTCACGGCCACAAGTCCTACAAGGCATTTATTGTCGTGTTCGTCTGCATAAGCACGAAGGCGGTGCATTTAGATGTCGCTTCGGACTACTCTGTCGACACCTTCTTGGCCGCATTCCGCAGATTTACAGCCCAAAGAGGGTTATGTCAAACGTTGTAGCGACTGCGGAACTAATTTCGTCGGGGCTGACTCACAACAAGCGTTCTTTATTTACAGCAGGCACGAAAGAAGCACAGCTCATCGCCAACTAGCTTGCAGTCGACCGAGTGAAGTTTAATCCGCCATCCGCTCCTTATTTCGGCAGTATATAGGAAGCAGCGACGAAGTCTCTGAAGTACCATGTCCGGAGAACATTAGGAGACTCCATCCTTACGTGGAGGAAATGGCTACTCTGTTGGCACAGGTGAAAGCATGCATGAACTCGCGGCCACTGCAAACGCTTTCAAACGACCCCGAAGACATCAGCGCATCGACGCCCGGACATTTCCTGATAGGCGCAGCAATCAATGCCGTGCCTGAAAAATCGCTGCTTGAAGTGTTCTCCAGTGCGCTCACTCGCTCACAGCATCTACAATACATGCTGGGACAGGTATTCACGCGAATATCTTTACAGACTTTTCGCATCCAAAGTGACGTACCGAGGAGGAAAACATGAAAGTCGGTCGCTTGTGTCTTGGCCGTTAGCATGCGTCACGAAGGTGCATCTCGGCGACGATAGACGAATACGAATAGTTACGGTAAAAACTGCAGCGTCGGAATTTACACGACCCGTAACAAAATTGATTCTTTTGTGCGCATATTCCGATAATAGTCAAGAAATGCAACAGAGAATAACTTGACAATGTAAAGTGACTTTTCGTTTAACTGAATGTACACGTTCACTTTAGCATGTAAGAAAAGACAAAAAAACTCGCGTGCAGACTTTCACAACACTCACGCATTCTTAAACTCTAATCAATCACGTCTCGAGTCGATTTAACTAATTTAAACTTGCAAATAATTTAAACTTGCGACGATTCTTTTTTCTCGTTTCTTCTCACTTTTCTTTCTCTTCACTTTCGAATTATCTCTCAAAAAAAAAAAAAAAAAAAAAAAAAAAAAAAAAAAAAAAAAAAAAAATTGGAACATGTGTACATTCAAAATCACTTATCGGTGCGTTGAGTCAAAGCGTTGTCTCATCAATCAACTGATTTTCCGTTTTCTGATCTGTTTCCCATGCGACTAGGTCAAAGCCACTGGCAGCATGTTCACAAACATTACGCGACCAAAGCGAATAGCGTTCACGTTGGTTCTTTTATTTTTCGAGCTACTTTTGAGCATCTTTGCGAAGAAAACTGTCACGTTTTACAATGCAGCACTTACACCACTGTGTTCACGCGCGAAGTCACTTGCGAAAACGTGTGCAAGCGACAAATAAATGCACGATGCAGTAAAGAACACGCACACTGCGACTAAACAAGTCGAGACAGCAACGTGGTCGCGTCAAAGCGCCTCTGGTGACTGGAAGCGCAAATCTTTAGTTAGCCTGCCAAATTTCAATTGTACTTTTCGCGTAACTTGTTGGTTTCACCATCCGAGGCGAGCGGAATGTTTACGTAAGTTAAACGCACCAAGCGCGGTGCAAACGCAATCAAATATCAGCGCGGCGCAGGAAAAAGCAAGTGTAAGGTATTGCTGCTGCGCAGCGGTGCCACTTGTTAGGTGATGCAATCGGCGCGCCAGCGCCGATTTTAGATAAGCGATTCCCACGTAGTGCTCCGGAAATCACGAGGGTTAAGAATATTCTGGAGTATTCGCAAAAAGAGCGAACAATCGATTTTCCGCCCGATTGAACGTGGCACTCTTGAGTTGAACGGCGAGCCGTGTGGTCGCCGGAGGGTCGTTCTCGTGTCGTCTTGCCGTTGTGTGTTGTGCCGTTTTGGTTAAGTCGGTGTAATAATATGAAGTCGCGTTTTGTAATCTGTGATGTACAAACACAGTGAAATAATAATTGAATAAACGCTGCCGAAATCAGTAATACAAAATCAGAATCGGTGATTTATACCTTCGTGCATGTAATCAACGTCGGTGAATTTGTCGAGGTCATGTCGGTTGCCACTTCAATAGAACGAAGAAACAAACAAGTGCCGTTTAGAAACAAACAAGTGTCATCATCTGCCGTTACGGTTTGTTGAATTCAAATTCGGAGTTAAGAATGTGAACTGAATTTATTGACTCTTGCCGAATATATATATATATATATATATACTTACAGAGTAACATGTCGGGTCGTGAACTTGCCGTTTAATAAAAAAATAAAATATTATTACAAGTAGTAGTCAAGACTAAGAAAGTGAGCTAACTTTCTTTCACAAGACGCAGTCGGCCGTGCGCATATCAACGCAACGATAGGCAGTGATGTAGCTGCGCATGTAGAGCGGTAAACCAACCGCAAAGCGCCTCGCGGCGCGGAGCAGCCAATTGCACAATAACATCTGCTTGTTTTCGCGGAAACTTTTTCACGATTCGCCGAAAATGTGCTGAGTTTTCTGGAAAAATCTTCAAAATTCGCAATTCATGCAGACCGTTACATGAAAAATAAGAGGAACTTTCTAAAAGAATTATACTATATAAACCGCTTCAGCAGATTGTTCAACGCTCTTAGTAGACACGATTTGAAGCGCAAATCGTTTCACTCGTTTTCCGCTAAATAGATTATTCAGTAGCTAGCTGAACAATTCTCGGCAATTTGCAATTCTAGTCGCTGGACTTTTTCTTTGTGATTTTCGCTACCTTTGTACTCTACAAAAGTTAGATTAAGTTGTAAATAGTGTATATAGTTAAGGATAGATATTACATTATACTTAAAATAACGAACAAGAGAGTTTTATTCATTTAGTTGTGTGTGCGTTCTGTGTTGCCTGACCTTCTTTTCAGGAGTTTCTAAACAGTAAATCTTGAAAAAGCTTTCACGTAGTCATACAGCAACAAGCGCGCAACGTGAACGTAATCTTGTGTCTCGCCTTATAATCGGTTTGGTGAAAAGGAGACGGAACATAGTATGTCTGCACTCTTCCACGAGCTAAATGGTCGAGCGAGACATTATGCATACGAACGGCGGTTCTCGCTTGTGTGCGTACTTCCACCACCTTGGTACTTTCGGTGCTGGGCCGGCTCGATCTTACATGTAACGCTTATCGCGTCTCTAACAATTCAGTATAGTAAAGCTTTCTAATCAATGTAAAATGTTTGATGATATTTAGTCTCACAAAATTTTTGTAATATATATGCAAATTAAATAAAAAATTATTAACATCTATGTACACATATATATATATGTACGCATATAATAAATGTACAGTGTTCTGTATAGTACTGCAGCAATCACAATGCGTTATTTTTTATAAAAACATAAATACATAATAAAATGGATTTTTTTGCACTTTCTATTTTTTTATTTATGAAAAGTAACTTTCTTCGACTAACACATAATACGGAATTTTATGTGCATGAAACAAGTCTACGAAGAGAGTATATTTCTTAAATAAAAAATAGAAAGTGTTAAAAAATCCTATTTTATTGTGTGTAATTATTTTTTTATGAAGAATAACGCACTTTTATCACTGCAATATTATACAAAACACATACATTTCAAACGCACATATGTGTACACAAATGTTATATTAATTTTTAATTTTATTTGGATATATTACTACAAAAAAATTATAAATGGTATCAAACATTTTACATTGCTCAGAAAACTTTACATATACATACTGAATTGCTCTCGAGACGCGATACAGTCAGCTGTCAAAATGTACAAGAAAAAAAACAGATAAACACGGATGACATAGCGATTAGTCCGTTTCACTTTAAACAAAGGACAGACAAAATGAACGAGAGACAAAAAGAGATACGATAAGTATCTTTCTCTCTCTTTCTCTCTCTCTTTCTCTCTCTCTCTCTTTCTCTCTCTCTCTTTCTTCCTTCCAGAGAAGACGTGTCAAACATTGCTCCGTAAAAACAGTGAGATTTTAGTGAGTAAATGATCAGGGAGAGTGATAAAAAGTAGTTTAACTTATAGATACATAGAACAGAAGTAACTATGAGTGTTATCAAGCCGAGATATGTTGATTTGTGACTGTGAGAAGTGCATTTCTTGTTCGGACATCGAAGTCTTGCAAGACAGATAGACATTTTACGTGGACACAAGAGTGCTGACGTGTGACAGGTGAATGATCGCTTACGCTGATATTAACGATTTCGGTCGGTAATTTTCGGCATGGACGATGAATATGTAGAATACCGATGTTCGGCATGTAAGAAGGCAATAAAAAACAAAGTTGTTAAATGCAAGTCTTGTGTCAAACTTTTTTACCACCCGGGAT